>VMTU01000336.1:0-113690 GCA_016759055.1 Paramecium bursaria
TAAGAATATTAGAAAAATTTAAAATTTAAAAAAAGATTATCAATTATTATGATTAATTTATAGATATACATTATCTTTTTCATTATATAAATCCGACTTTATTTGCAGTCTTATTAAATATTGGAATGAAACTCTATAGGGCTGGATCTCCGTAAACCATGAATGTTTCTCCAGATATTGTTGATAGACATGCTGTGCAAGTATCACCACTAGCTGTAGAAATTAAATATAAAGAATTACCTGAAGTATAGTAATCTATTAAAAGGTTCATGTATGGAATGGTAAATGTGAAACCATTTAATGTTGTGGTTATATTTGGAAACTTTTGGTAATCAGTAGGATAGCATGGACAATTAATTTCACCCGTTAATGAGACTTTACATCCTCCAGGAATCAAATAATCATTCAAAACAATATCGTAAAGGGAGGAATACAATAATAAACAAGATGTTCCTGTATCCATTAGTGCATTAGGAAAATCTCCTATTGAGCTAGTGTATGAAACTCCATTGACTGAAAAGTCAAGAATATCAAATACCCATCTGGTATCATCATTAGGTGTAACCCAGGTAGCCGCATTAACTAATTCAGCTGCTATATTTCCATACAACAAATAAGAGTTCAATGGATCAGGATTTAATACTATCGAATAAAGTTCTGATGAAATCTATTTTGCCTAATACGATTATTAAAATATGTTGAGAAATTATGGGTCATTCGAAAGTCCCATGATGCCATCGAAGCCAGGAAAGTTTGGAAATCCTGCCTCGTAAGTGGCAAACATCAACATGAAGGTGGTATTTATAGATGATCCTGTAATGCTAACGAGATCAGATGCGACTACTCCACTACATTCACCACTACCGTATTCCTAAGAATAAGTACTACCATTAGGTTTGTAGTATGTTTAGCCTCGTGGATTATATTAAGTCGTAATTTCACAACTTCTACATGAAGTTGAAGGCACCCATAATATATTTGAACCAGAATCCACCTACACAGTAAAGAATTATGTGGGGTAGCCAATTCCTATATTTACAAGCCACATTTCTTGATCGTATTATGAAATAGTAACATTCTGACTAGAATTAGTGCCCATTCTTTGCTGGTTAGTCTAAGAATAATTAGCTGCTGCACCAACTTGAATCAATATAGATACGATAAACATATAAAAAATTCTGATATATTTCTTTTATAATAAAATTTATAATCAAAGATTTTCTAATAACAAAATTGTTCCATATCATCAACCTAATAGCTTGTTGATTTTTCTTTATTCCTCCAGCATTTCAAACTGGATTCTTTATTTTTGTTTCTATTTTATTATTTAATCCAATTTTTCATTTGTCTCTTTAATCGCTTATTACTAAGCCCACTCTTTAAATTTTAACTATTATTCGATATTTCTTTACTATTCATTCAATTTTATTTGTTTTTATTGTGAGTTATAAATCTCCATTTCTCTTAAGAATTTAGTTTTTTTCTGACATTTCTGTAAATCTTGTAATATCAAATTTTCCATGAATTTATTCGAGTGGTTTTCAGGTGATTCTGTCTATAATTTCATTTTTTATTTTATAAGCTCCTAAAGTAATTGATTAGATTTTTTATCATCGACGTCAATATATTTTTCTCTAAGTTATGAATATTGTAATTGCAGGTGATGTTAATTAACGGAGTCTACGCTAGACCTTTATGTAATTTCAGAGTTCTAATTGCTTTGTAATGGTCTTAGCTTTTTGGGAGTTTTTTAACAGCTTGATCCTCTTAAATTCGATCTATTTAGAGCATATCTGATAACTGAATATTGCCTTTTATTTCCATTAGAATATTTAAGTGCAATATTATCTCTATCACGTTAACTTAATAATTGCATAAAAATATAATAAATTTATCATTTCGACATTGAATAGAGGCCAATTTCTGCAGGTTCTTGTTAAGGCACCTTTTTTGAGAATAAAGGTCTGACAATATTTTACTCTAATCTTTACCAAACTGTTTTAGGAATGGTATCTTTAGGAGGTTCAATTATTTATGGCCCAATACTCTAATAACTGCTTTATTCTGTTGATTTATCTAACATAGATTCCGAAAATGATGCAAAATCTGAATCTTCAACCCTTATAATGTATATTAATTACTTCAAACCAATGCACTGGGAAAAGCTCTCCAATAGAATTGAACCAAGACAAGTAGTAAATAAAACTATAAACAAAACACATCCTTATAATTATAAGGAATTCTTGGTTTCGATGGTAACTGATAAAGCAAAAGCTATCACTCCTCTAATTAATCCTGAATACCAAACCACTAATAGTTCTCTGAAATTCAATTAAAATTGTTTTCTAAAAATTAAGAAAATGCAAGGTAAAAAGAAAATGGTCACAAATCTAGCAAAGGCCATAACTAGCATCATCAAAGTTGAAAAAACCCATGGAATCGATTTAAATGGAATTTGTAAAGTTGTGATACCTAGGTATGCGAATACAAATGCTTCTGCCAAGTATCCTACGGAATCGAAAGCTAGTTTAGTTCCAGATTTAGCTTCCTTAGATAAATTTGGATATGTATATATTGCTAATATAACACCACAACAAAATAAACTTAAAATTCCACTTAGATGCAGTGCTTCTGCTGATAGATAAGAAGCATATCCCAAAAGTAAAATCAATGAGGTTTCTTTGACAGGATGTTCATTTAACGATTCTATGTATTTGAACATTAATCCTGATATGGTTCCAAATATTATTCCTATAAATAATGACATAATCATCAAATATACAAAATCTATAAAGATGATAAAAGATATGGATAGTGATATCTATATATATTATATAGAATACTTGAGAAAAAGTAGTATTTGCTGTCATATATTCTTTTACAGATCGAAATAGCAGTATCGAAACTGCATCATTAAAGATACCCTCTCCAAATAATACGCTATTTAGTCTAGGAAATTCTCTCTCCTTGACTAGAGTGAGTGCAGCTACAGTATCCTATTTTAGTTAAATTTGTTAAATACTGTCGCACATAGAGTAGCAGTTAATAAAAGTATTTCATCCTCCCCAAAATCAACAAGTCCCCACTCTTTGAACAAAAGAGCTGCCACACTCAGAATTATAAAAGTTATAATCGTGCAGATTATTCCGTGATAAAATATAAGCCAAAAATTATCGAAAAAATGATCTCTGTGTAAATTGTAACCTGCTGCAAATATTATAGCAGGCAATAGTAATCCAAAAAATAGTTCTGAGCTGAACCGAACATTTTATTCTGTAGTTTATTTTAAAATCAAAGCTATTATAATTCCCAATAGTATGGCAACCACTGATTCATGGAGATATTTTATCCTTCTTATTGATATAACATGAGCTGTCAGAATGTATATGAATAGAATAGCTATAAGTACTATAGCCTAAATTTACAACATAATTATTAAAAATAAACAAAATCAATTTTTAGAATACTACCTTTTAACAACTAAGTTCTAAAAGCTTAAATGAGGTTGTTCATCATCATCAATTTCCAATTCGTCATCCAAATCCTACAGATTTCCACAACTTTAGTATTTTATAGAACCAAAGTTCCTTGCTGAAGCCATATTTTGAGATTTTTAATAATTATTTGCTTTTGAAGTATTCATCGAACACACTGTGCCCTTAATATGATTATTAATAATTTTTTACCACAGGAGACCCCAAATCATTATTCGCTAATACAATACTTAGTTTAGGTACTTCTAATTAGTTTTTACTGAATTATAACTTTCCACTTATAAATTTCGTGTCCTGTTGTACTATTTTTTGCATAGAATTTCTCAAATTATTTTCTGACTATTCTTTTTCTTCAAGATCAATAGACACACTCATCTTTTCATTGTCTAATTTGATTTCAAATAGTTAATCCCAATCACAAATATCTTTATTCGGCGATAAGATACCCTTCAAAATTTCATAATCAGGATTTTAGTTAAATGATAATTGTTTGGTCTCTTTTAAAAACTTTGATAACTAAATAGGAATTGATTCTGACATATCAAATTCTTATTTCATCTTAAGAATCAGTTTGTATTTATCTTCTTTGTTAGCTGTTTATATGTTTTACCAAGGAAGCTCTCCCAAATAAAAGTATATCAAAACATACGCCAAGGCTTCTAAATCATCCCTTCTAGATTGTTCATTGCCTTTACTAATGTAAGATGCTTAATACCCATTAACGCATTAATGCTTGCATATCTAGCAGTTCCAATCAATCCCTTATTTCCAATCATGGGTATATGATTGTTATGGGAATCTCTATAGTATTTTGAGAGACCAAAGTCTATCAAATAAACAAACTAATGATTAGACTTGCCGATGGTGAAATTTTCTGGTTTAATATCTCTATGGATGAGATTCTTGTTATGTAATTCTTTGTTTAAGTTTATTTTGTAAATATACCTTTTAATCTTTCAATAAGTTAAACTCCAACTCTAAGTGTACAGTCCAAACTGAATTTACCTCCAATTTTCTTCAAAATAGTTTCCAAGTTCATTCCCAAATAGGTTATCATAAAAAAATTGTATGAGTCATCTCTACCATAATGTTTTAAACTAGGAAAACCTATTCAAATGAAACCTTTTTTGGTTATATACCTATAGTATCTTTCATCTCTGTCAATACTTTAATTTCCCTTACAAGTAGAGAAACGGAGCGATGATTGTTTTCTTCTATTCTTTCAAATTTTGCTGCTACTATTTCTCCATTTCTTAAATTCTGGGTTTTATACACAGATCCAAACGACCCTGAACCTATTTTTTCCAATAGTTTATATTTTCCTCCAATAACCTTCCCTGCAACTAGTCTTCTCGAGGAGCTTTGGTTTTCATCCATTCTCTTTTTATAATTTTATTTAATATATAATCAATAGACCTATCTTGTATTAATATTAATGCGGTTCGACTTTAAATAATTTAAAACGTGAAATTCCTCATTCCGATCATTATTTAAAGGTACTGGGTCATAGATCTATCCATATTTGAAGGAATTATCGATTACTCTCGGCACACCGTGATATGATTATCTTGATTACCCACTCATTACTAACAGATCTCCTGAATCTAAGCGAAGAGCAAGTGGTTTCTCCTCTTTAGTAGGTCCTCCAATCAAAAATACACAACTTAGCCCTAAACTAAAACTGTAAATAGGAGATATTTAATCTAATTCTGCGTCATCTAAATGTCCAGTCATATAGTCATGACTTTGGTAAAAATTTATAATAACAGCCTCAGCAGTGTATTAGTTTTATATCTTTAATAGGGCATTAGCTCTCTGAGAGATTTCTTAAATTGGATCTGGTACAGGCACTTTTTATTCAGGATATTTTCGATTATCCCAGTCATATTGCTATCCAACGTTTGTCCATCTTATCTTATGATTGAAATGATATTTGTTATGATCATGTACTGTGTCTGCCTCAAACTTTTATTATTGATCGTAAATAAATAAATTTGTTCTATAAGGAGGCAAAATGTAATCATTTAAACACAATTTTGCAATTCTTATTTAGTCCTCAAATGGGAGGAATTCTTTAACTAAGTAAACACCTTAAGGATGAGGAAATTAATAAGTTTAGCCAACTTTAATGATATCATTAGCATTCAATTATTCTTCTGTTAATGAAGAGACATCAACCAATTCTGAAAAATCGGTTATTTTATCTTTGTAAAGTTTATATTTCTTCTCCTCTGCCTTAAATGGATTGAGATTCTGATACACTATTTCTTTATTATTTTTAGCTTTATTTCTTTTTTAATACATCAAATATAAAATTTGGTAATAATGACTAGTTTTATTTCTATAAAATATTTTATTAATATTTAAATAAATTAGATATGTTAGAAGAAGATAAAAAATAATATAGTAAGATAGATAAAAAGTAGAGATAGGAGATTATCCAAAAAATTGTATTCGAAAAGAAGGCAATTTAAGAAGTAAGAATTGTTATATTTTTAAAGATTGCTCTAGAGTATAAGCTGCTTCCATCTACGTGTAAGTCGATTGTGAACACATTTATGAAGGAAGGAAGAGTTGGTAAAAAAGAAAATAGAATTAGAAAGATTAAGAAGATTACTATCACATACAACATTATTTTGAATCCTCTAAACCCTTATCTGTCTTCAGTATAAATGTAGAAGTAGATTGTTAATGTTGAAGAATAATCCTAAAAATCTAGGAAAGGAACGGAGGAGTTACCATAAGAATAAGCAACGAACTTTTAAGAATATCTTAAATAATGGGGCTAGGATTTATTTAAAAATGTTTATTATTGATCATGAGTACATACGAGGAATTATAAATTATTTATAAGTGTCTATTACTTCGTCTTAGCCCAATATATAATTTAAAACCAGCGGACTTGTGATAGAATCCTAAAGTGATAAAGAAATCATTTCTTCTAAGGTTGTAATATCACAAACTTATTAACAAAATAATTTGTTAACTTCTATAAAAAACTTTTTTTAATATAAAAAAGAAAATTACTTCAAAATTTTTTAATTCCTCCTTCTTTGCCTACTGTGCGATCAAATACTGTCTGTATTTAGGTAGGTCTAGCATACTATTAACTTCAAATTCTAATGAATATTATTCATGGACTTAATAAAAGTTAATCCTAAATGAAGTATCATTTTTAACTGCAATCTAAGCACACCTATGTAATTCTACACTATTACTAGTTTAATATCCATGTAGGTATCATTATGATTGGCTCACAATCTACGATTTCTATTTCAGGTTGGTCATCATTGGGCAAAATATCAACTTCTGCAGATTTCAAAACCACAGTTTCATCGTGTCTAGTAAAACTCCACTATTATGTATTAGTATTAAATACAGTTAGAAATAGTTGCTCATCAATTTCTTCCAAATATATTCTGGCATCTTTTGGATTCTAAACAAACTAATTTACAGCTTAGACAACACAATCAAAATCCATGAATTTCAAAATTAGTTACTATGGCTGTTATTGCTCTGTAGACTACGGATTATTCATTTTGATTTGCTGTATGATCTTTTCATTACGAATTTTAAAACACTATGAGGTTCCTTCTCTACAATAAAGATAGAAGGCATTTTCAGTAATCTTGAGTAGAGTATCCTTTATTTTGCATTATGCTTTCTTGAACCCCGAGAAGAATGATTTTATATCTGGAATTGCGCGGCTTTCAAATAAAGCACATAAAAAAGTTTATTAATTATCCATAATAATAATATTTCAATCTTCTTTCTTTTTTTCATTTATGAACTCTTTAACAAGTTTATACACTACATAATAAAATATAACAATGATAAATAATCCAATGTGAACAACAAACTAATATTAATACAAATATATTACTAGTCTTGAATCTGTGAAATTTTATTTAAAAAAGTGAAGTCTTTAAGGTATAGGTTACAAAGTACAATTATTGATTTCACAAAATGTATCGTTTGTAAAAAATTAGTATAAACCCTCTCTGAAGCCTTCAGCTATCCACTAATTACTTGTTAAATCAACTTGTGCCTTATTCTCAATTTATATGTTATTAAGTTTTATTAGAGTTTCATTTGAACATTCATTTTTACAAAAAGCTACAACCCACTCTTGCTAGGGAATGTGTTTTGAAATTAGTGTTACTTTTTAAAAGTTACGATCTGTTAAATTGAGTATTTCTGCTATTGATGTTTGAATTAGAATAAATAATATCATAATTATTTATAAATGCATCGATTGAATAAGGGGATTAGAAAAAATATATTATTGAAGAAATATTCTATAGAAAATATACTTATAAATCAATATTTTAACTACCACCAATCATCCTCTTTTTCCTTATATAATGCTATATAGATTTTTCCTTTCCTTTCATACATCTTAGATTTTTCTGGAATAATCTTTCTCGCTGTCCTGAGAACCACCAAATCATATGAAATATATTCTGTTTACGGAGCACTAAAATGAAATCCTTCATCATGAAATTCTATTTTCATTTACTCAAATTTAGTATTAATAATATCAGGATAATTTGATCGATCTATCAAAACCCTAATAATTAATAGGAAAAATACTTCATCCATATCCCATCATTCATAAAATTGTATTTTGTTATTGGTTTCACAGTCTTTTCCTATTATTTTGGTGCTTATTATAATAATTGAGGTTGTCCTCCTTGAGTTACTAATTCTTTCCCATTCAATAATTATTAAGCTTCTTCAGAAAGTTTGCTTTAAGCATTATAATACTAATTTAATTGGTAAGAATAATTACAGATGCCACTTTATGTAATTCTTTTGACTCCTACACTGAGTTTGTTTCAATATCCATTTTATTCTAGAAAAAATTAAAAATATTTATTCTAATTTATAATATAATCAAAAGTTATCATACTCGCTACGACTATACACTCTCTGTGATTAGCCTATCATCATAAACCTTTATTATGGCATTTATTAAAGTAATTAGGTTTATTATGGAGGATTTTTCAGTATTTTTTCATACTTTTATAACTATCTAACAAATCCAACATTAGGATGCACTTATTAGATAAAATTAAATCAATTACCTTATCTTCTCTTGGCTTTCAGCTTCCATAATGCCTTTTCAAACGAAATATTATATTTTTTCATCAAATACGCTGTGACCAGAGATGCTGATCTACTTATTCCAGCAAAACAATGAACCAAAACACTAGTAAACTTTCTATATCTATCAATAAATTCAAAAGCCTATTCAAAATGTTAAACAATATCATAATCTTCCTTATCATGAGCTTGAATAATCTCATGAAAATGAACCATCTCCTCTGCATATTTGATCGCAGTCTCCTAACTAGCAGTCAATACAGCTCTTATTTTTAACTTCCTTATTAAATCTAAATTGCTTGCCCCCTCATAATTTCCTAGATATAATCCTCCTTCTTCATCAGCTATTGATAAAATCATAAATTACTTGGCTCGATTATACAAGTTATTGGTTCTGGATCAACTAATGTTGGAACTGATGAAACATATTTGATTGATGAGCCATTTTGCATTTCGAGTAATGCTTCCCTTGTTTTCAAACTCATTACTGTTAAAAATAAATAAATAATTTAATGCAAATTATTAAATAAGACGGAAGAGCAAGTGTTATAAAATCAAATATTGATGTTAAATCGTAGAATACAAATAGAACAATCCCAACATTTAGATTAATGTCTTCTAGATCTACATTAAAATCTTCCTAATCAATAAGACCACCACACATATAAAAAAAGCCTACAGAGTCTGAGGATTTCGATTCCATTATATCCACTCCTTATGATGATGAACTGTTTAGTAATACATTTATATATTAAGAATACAAACATAAATGTAATGCACCGATGCATTTACGCTAGGAATAAGTCTATCGTTTCATTTTTGATAAAAAATCAAGTAACAAATTGAAATACTCTACTACTAGCAAAATAACACAACAAGCATTACCTGTAGCTAGTGGATCTATAAGCATAATGCTTAATGTGTAAAAGAAGGACTAGGGATTTAATTTATAATCCTTTAAGAAAAAAATTGCCCCAAAGTCAAAATTCAAGATGAAATGGAAAACTATATAATGGCTACTCAAGAACAGAAAAGATGCCATCAAATAGATATTTTCAAATTACTAATACATGATTAGATTTGCTAAAAGTAAAAAAGAAGATGGAATGAATAAAGAGGAATTCTGTGAACTTTTGAGTTTTGTTGGGTTGGGTGCTGATTAAAATTTAGCTGAAAAGTTGTTTTATGTATTTGATGACAATAGTAATGGTTATGTGGATTATAAAGAATTAATTGTTGGGCTGGAAGTTCTAAAAGATGACTCAATAGAAGAAAAGCTCAGAAGTAAATAATATATATTTATTAATAGTATTTTTTGATTTATGCGACGAAGATGGATCTGGAAAAATAAGTGAAAAAGAAATATTAAAAATTCTAAAATAAAATGTGATAAGTGACAATGATAAATATCAACTTAAGTAGACTGTGCATGAAATGATCAAATAAGTGGATCAAGATGGTGATGGGGAATTGAATAAGGAAGAAATACTAATGGCTGCTAGAAATAATCCCATTTTAAGACGGATACTAGAATAAACTATTTCTAACGTGAAAAGGATTGATTCAATAATATAGAATGATTTAGAGGAGCCCTTTCATCAATTTGTTCCATCATCTACAAATTTAGTGTAAGTGAAGGAAGGAATTCATTTCGCTACTTTTTAAAAAATCCTTGATTATTTAGATGATATAGAGACTGTAAATAAATTATAAATCTATTATAGATCGATTAAAGAGTAAAGGATATGAAATTGAGAACTAAGATAGATGGCCATATGGGACATCAAACATATATGGGACTTCAAGAAAACAATAATCTCGATGATTCACTAAACCTTTGATATATATTAATTATTATAAATGTAAAATTAGGAATTACCTCCTTACGGATAATAATTCAATACTTAAACTAATACGACCTAATTTAATTCAAGCTAGGTCTAATCTTAGCAGGAGGTAAGATAGTAACAAGTCATCATTTCGAATCAAGGATAATTGTATGGATAGCCAATGACTGGAATCATAATCTAACCAGGTGTGTAAGTGGGAACCCCTATCATTCAATCAACATTAGGATTTCCTGTGCAATAATAATACATTGGATCGAATTTCATTTTTTAAGGGTATTCTATATTATAAGAGAAGAGATCAAACTGTATAATATTAAGCAAATAATATGCCACATCCTGTTTAAATTAAATGTCCAAACTGCAAAAATTAAATTATAACAAATGTATTATTTGAACCTGGATCAAATACATTTGCGACATCCTATCTTTTGTTTATAACTACATTGTATATAATTAAAATTTTAATATAGTTTTTTATGTTGTTGGTTACCATTTTGCGTTCCTGAATGTTAGGATAAAGTTCATCATTGTCCAAATTGTGGATGTGAAGTTGGTATAAAACCATTTAATTTCTGTTGAATATATTTATAAAAAAATAAGAAAATTTCATAAATGTTTAAACTAATCATACTTGTCTTGCTTTGTATTGTAGTTTTATCCACCGATGACATGGTTATGAAAGCTAATAAAAAAAATGCAAAAGAATCAGAGAAACCGAAAGAAGAATCTAAAAAAGACTCTGCTAAGAAAGATGATAAAAAGAAGAAGAAGAATATATCAGAAATGAAAAACCCCATATCTGTAAGTGGAAAAGTTAATGTCACGAAAAATTGTATGTTTGGAGAAATAATTTCATCAGGAGGAATAGAAGTAAGATGTAATGATTACAAGGGGCAGTGAGTTTGAAAACTAAAAAACTAGAGGCTAAAGTCCTTAAAACAAAGTTACTTAAAGTTGGTACATTGCAAGCAAAGCACTAAGGGAGACCTTTAGTTATGAATGGATCTATTGCGGTCTATAAAATGAAAACCTAAGAGAACACTTAGAAAATTTTGCTTTAAGAAAGTATTTAGTATTTAAACTATAGTTTAATGGGAATTATTGCATCATTTAGACTTTAGTGATTAACCTAATAACATAAATTAAAAATGTGAAAATCTACGCGATGGAAACTTTTTAGGTGGATATTGCAATGATCACAATTAAACTCTCACAAAAAAATTTTAAAACATTCCGCCTCATTCTAGTGTTAAAGTTTAATTATCATTACACGTTTTTGATTAATGGGATTCAGAATAGATTTTATTGTATGCTGATAAGTAGATCGTATGGAGAAGCAAATTTGACAATACGATGCATCATTAGAACCTGTGTGGAAATTCCAGATATGGAGATCAAATCAATATGTAAATATTTTTTATATTGTAGACCTGTCATGAAAATATTTGAACATAACTCAACTGATTTAGTTCTTTAGTTTCAAGCACTTACTCCTAAGAGTACATGTGAGGCTAGTTTTGCGATTGATAATTTAATTATATCAATAAAATGATTTTTGGTATTATAATAATTATTTTTAAATTCGAATTAACATGTCTCAAAGTAGATCTATTACCTAATTAGATATATCAATTAGTGAGAATGGATGGATTAAATGGTTTTGTAATTTAGAGGATCATCATTATTTTTGTGAAATTGATGAGTTTTTTATAGCAGATCAATTTAATTTATATGGATTGAAATAGTCATTTGATCATTTTGAGTAATACAATTATTTTAAATAAGAGAAGCATTATAAATGATATTATCTCCTAATACACCCTCAGAGGAGGACTTAGAGGATGATTAGTAAAATTTATAACAATATAAATAGGTTTTTAGAATTATATAATGAAGCGTCTGAACTCTATGGACTGTTACATGCTCGCTTTATTATAACACCTCAAGGATTGACTATTATGAAATCCAAATATTTACAAGGACGATTTGGAGTATGTCCGAGAGTACTTTGTGAAAGATAAAATGTGTTACCCCTTGGCCTAAGTCATGAATTGAGAACATCTCGAGTTAAAGTAAGTTTTTCTACTATCAAAGATATTTTGCCCTCGATGCTAAGATGTGTATAGTCCAAAAAAATAGATGTCAGATGTTGATGGTTCATATTTTGGAAATTCATTTCCCCATGTATTTTTATAAGTTTTTCCTGAACTCCAACCCACTTTGTGTACAAAAGAGTACATTCCAAAACTATTTGGATTCAAAGTTCATAAATAAAAAGGTTCTAAGTTTGAGGCCTAGTTGAAATAAAACGAGATGTATTACTATGCAGAAGATCACATAAAGCGATTATCCTAAGGTGTGCATTAAGATGATGAATAGAAATAGAAAGAAGTTATCTAAAATATTGCTCGTATGGGATAGAATAAGAAAAAATGATTTATTTATTACTATGAAATAATAAGAGGTTTTATATTCTCATAGCATGAATGCTAGAGTCCCTAGTTTTCTAACAACGGCTGGATCCAATAGAAATTTTATGACAACATCTTAACGCAAGGGACATCAGCATAGATCACCATCCAAAGAGATCGTATTAAATGTTTATACCTGTAGAAACAATTCACAACTATTGATACAAAGATTACTACACAAGAACCTGTGAATGCTTTAACTTTCTAGAAGTATACACCTGCAAAAAAATTCAGATCAGAGGAAGGTGATTTCATAACAAACACAAATAGTTTCTAGTACCTGAAACTTTGCAATCAACAAATACTGGATACTGAAGTAACTAGAAGGAAATAGAAAACAAAAGTACCAAGTATGATTGAAGTAACAGTCTAGGAGAAGAAAAAACAAAAGAAAAAATTTGTGAACTATTCTAAAAATTTCACCTTACAAAATTTAAGACCGCTATCTGATTACTAAAATTATTAGTTCATACATTCGTAAATCGATCAATTTAAAATCAACAAAGAATAAACCATATCAATTTTGGAAAATCCACAAGGATTGCCCTAATTTGATAAATATAAAGCAAAAGAACCTATAAGAAGATATGATATGGTGTTCAATGTCAAGTAACTCATGAGATTGCAAGATAAGAGAGAAAAAGAGTTTAGGACAAAAAAGGAAACTGACTCTGAATTACAGCTCGAAATAATTAAGAGAAAAAATTAAATTCAGATGTTACTCTAAAATTCAAAGAAGTTGGAAGATTTGAAAACTGCATCAGGAGGAGTAAGATATTTAATTTATCTAAGATATTAGAATATATATAATAACAAGATTTATTATAGGATGATTTAGTAAAATAATTTGGTGAGGATTTATAAATATAAAATATGTGATGTCATAAAATTGTTTGTTCTATTTTTTTATACCAAAAATTAAATGGAATTTTCTGGTTTATAAAATCTTTGTATAAATAGTCTAAGTTCATAGTTATCACCCTGCTAGGATGTCTATGATTCAGTTTTGCACACTAAACCAACAATTTAAAGAATTCTAAATAAACATCGTCTACCATAATTAATTTTGATTAATTTAGATTACTAACTCGTTTGCTAGCACATCTACTCTAGAAATTGGATTAAAATTTAGATTAATGTTGTGTTGGTACTTTGATCACTATGCTATTAGTTAAACTTTCTCTTAATTCAGAATCTGCATTATCATCTGCTAAGTATGTTTACTATTCACCTTATGTTACTTGTTCGTTCTCTTCTTCATCGATTATTTTATTCGGTGATTATTGTTCAGAAATATTTTACATTTATTATAGCTTTTAAGTAAGTATTTTGTTTGTGGATTTAAATGCCTTCACATTATTGCTTAGTTTTTTAATTTCTTCCTCAATCATCAATCTCGCTTAAGAGGGTATTTAAGGATTACTGGGTATATCATAATCATCAGCTTTTGGCAGTTGAACCCTTGAATGAACTTTACTTTAAAACTATTCATTATATAATTTTAGTCTCTCATAGTATTAGGAACTATAGCTTTATGGGTGGTTCTTCTTTTATATTTATTTAGTTAATTTGCTTATTTATATTTACTAATCTATCATTACATTAAATAAAATTACCATGAATTTCCTTCTACAGTTTTACATTTTCTAGTTGTATTTATTAGTGAAACTCATGAGATTTATTTAACATTTATTATAAATTTTCATTTCTCATCTTTAATTATGATAACCTATTTGTCAGTTCTTCATTTTGTTTCTGCTAATTATTAAGTTATTTCTAGATTTTCAAATTAGATAAATACCTATGTCGCATCCATCTTTTATGATGTCTTCATACTGAACTCCACAATTTCCTCTTTTTGCTCCAAACTGTCTTCCAAACTTCTCATTTCATTGAGGAGGTCTTAAGCTTTCTTAACTTCATCCTCATAAAGGCATTTATATGAATCCTTCTATTATTGCATATAATTCAATTCACTCTAATGTTAAAGCTTTATTAAATCGATTTAATCAAAAGTTTCCTCCAATTTTTCAACAAGAACATCTTAATCTATTAAAAAATTCAATTACTTGACAAATCTAACAAACTCTAAATGACTAAGTCTTAAGAAGATTGAAGTTCTGATTTCTCAGAATACTATTCCTGTACACTTAATATAAATGCCTTTATAGCCTAAATCTCTTCTGGTTAATTCATATTAATATTTAATATCAAATAATTAAAGTGTCATGGTTTTAATATGACTCTAAATGATTCTATCTTATTTCTACAAATAGGGCATTTTGAGCTTCTTTGCATTAAGTTGTTACAACATAACTAACATAAACACATATGTTTGCATGGTATTATTACTGCACTGATCTTATTTGTCATACATATCACACATTCTTTGTCATCACTTAATTATATAAAAATTAATACGATTCATTTAATCTTCCATATATGTCTTTAACGCTGTAAGCTTTACCTTTTCTCTCTATTTTTACATCTCTAATCTCAATTTTCAACTCCTCTGGTAGTATTTTAAGATAACAATATTGATAAACCTTTTTGGATTATGTTAACTATTATATTGTTGTATTTTTACAAGTAAAATTATTAATGGAAAATATCTCTTGTTAATGTCAATATTTGTTAATTACTCAATTTAATAATTTCTTATATCCAATTAACAATTGTTATAAAATTATTCATCTCCTGGTTCGAATTCTTATTAATTTGATATACAGCAATCTATTTTCTAAGTTATGAAGTTGGAATCAACAGTTTCTTTTGCTATCATATGAACTTTTACTTAAACACGTTCTTTGCAGCTGAATTTAAATTATAATTGATAGGCACTCAAATCAAGTTGTTACTTTTATTAATATATTGATTACAAATTTTAGTGAGTTCTTTATAAAGTATAAATCATTCTAAAGTGGAACAGTTTTTTTAATCTCTAATTGTCTATTAAATCTTGCAGGATGTTGATCTTAGTTTTGTAAATATTATGGATAATCCTAGATAATTTATCTGGGATTGTTAGCATAAAGATCTCTAAGTATTTACTAGTATTAGGGATCATTGGTTAGATGGTTAACATTGAGATTATTGTTAGCCTAATTTCCCATTTTTTTTTTATTAAAATTATTATATAAAAAATATGCAATTTTGAATATATTTTACTTAGATCATTTCTTGTTCCTTTGCTCTCTTTCTTATCTCTACTTTCTTTGTAAAGCTAATTTTTTTCTCTCCTCCTCAATCAATTCCTTTCTACCAGCATGCCAATTGGGGGTCTTTCTCTTCTATTAAGCTCCTCCTTATTATTCTGGAGCTCCTTCCTTACCTTATTTAGTTGAGGCTAAATTGGGGAATCTTGATATTGTTTTCGCAAATACCTTCTATTGAAAAGAATTCTTTTATATGCTCGCCCTTTTGGAATTTTGTGTCTTCTAACCTATTTCTCAACCTTTGGTGTTTACTTTCTAACTTTACCAGCCTTTGCTAATGTACCGTGCAATTTACCCATGCAAAAATAATTAAATAAAAGATTTAAATTAATTTCTTTATTAAAACAAAAAAGAATTCATATATATATTATTAGTCCTAATTTTGTGAGCTGAGTTATATAATAGTTATGCATGTGTGTTATCTGATTACCCTGAAGAAATATCTATTAAATATAGCTCTTTTTATCCTTCTCAAACACATTTATCAGATACTACAGAGATACTTCTGAGATTTTATTATTTTTCAACTTAATTATCTTTATAGTTCTATTCTCCAATATACTTTAAATCAAATGCCTAAAACCAGTATCTGTTATGCTGTTCTTTGATAATTTAATAATTCTAATCTTAGATTTGGTATTAAACAAAGCATTTGCCAACTATTATATTTCTTAATCACTCAAATCTAATGGAAATAATTAAATACTTTAATTTTTAAGATTGATGATTTCCTAATCTAATCCATTTTGTACTTTAATCAATGTTTCTTTGAATACATAATTTTTGCTGATCAGTGTTCTAACATTTGGAGGACTTCGATTTTCGAATATACGTCTTGATGGGGAAATTCTTAGCGTTTCGACTGAGTCTTAGTTAGAGAAAGTAACGAATTCTCTTGGTTCCTATTATTCTAAGTCTTTTTTAGGATTAATAACTATTTCTTTA
Organism: Paramecium bursaria; assembly: GCA_016759055.1. Classification (NCBI taxonomy): domain Eukaryota; phylum Ciliophora; class Oligohymenophorea; order Peniculida; family Parameciidae; genus Paramecium; species Paramecium bursaria. The sequence continues at coordinate 17,082 of VMTU01000336.1, forward strand.
TTCAGTGAAACTGAGCAAAAGCGTTATATCAATACATCCATTTGGGCTTAAAAGTCAATACTAATATTTTCTAATTGATAATTATCCATTTTAGCTTCTTCTAATGATTGTATAATTGATTCTAACTCCTTCAAGACATATTATTTTCTCAATTCTAACTTACCCTAAATGTCTTAGAACTTTAATTTGATTTTCTGCTCAAGTTCATTATGGAGTTGCCTGAGCTTATCATACTTTCTGATTGGAGAAGGAGATTTCTTATTGAGGGATCTGAAAAATTCAGGTGAAGTTGATTGAATGGGTGTTATGAGTGTTCTTGATCTGCCGCGATCTTTATCAACAAGTGCGAGTATTGCACCATTAATTGGAAATTGATCAATTGATTTCATCTAGAAGATGGAGCTTAAATATATTTTAGAATTCTTATTTACTCATCGCTAGGGCATGTTGTGGTTTATTTGATACATGCTTAACAGAGAGTGTGACCACATCCTAGAGTTCTTGGGATTCTTAAAATATTATCAAAATTATTTTCACATCCCTAACATATTAAAAAACTCATATATATTTCATTTAAAAAAAAGTACAAATATTAGAAGGGCTACAAGCATTGCATAATACAATTTATTCAGATATTTTGCACATTTTCGTTCAATTGGAGCCTCATCTAGAAATTAGTGTAAATTTTTTACGTTCATGTGGCTCATCCAATTCAATATTGGTACCAATTGAATGTGCCTATATATAAAGAGGGGGAAACAATCCATAACCAGCTATCATAGTGCCATTATCCAAATTGTTATTAGAATTTTATCGATTATTTCTTATTGGGTCACTTCTGCCAGGCTTAGGTCTCAATGGAATATTAGGGTCTCTTTATTTTTTAACAACTTCTTATTTTGAGTATAACGGTATTAGTGAATCTTTAGAGCATCCATTCTTGCAAACAGGGCATGTTAGATATTCCTGATTAGAATTCAACCACTTAAATTTTTTTAAATATATACACTATATATGCAAGGCCAACAATATAGATGTCCACATGTTGTTAGCATAGGTTCAGATGCGATATCTAAACATATGTTACATTCAAAGGGACTATCGAGCATTTTTACATCCTCTTCTAATTTATTCATAATATATTAAATAAATCATTTATTTTCGCATATGTACTAAGATCATTAAGGTGAGATAAATAAATATATAGTCTGACTTTTACATAAAATCGGGTAATGGAACATCAATTATAAGAAACATTTTCGAGAATGTTGACTATGATGAATATGAAACATAATAGATCAACGCTTTGAAATAGGCTCTAGAACTTAAGATGTTTAGCGAAAATTTAAAACCCTCAACATTATTAAAGATGTTAGTGGTAGCTGAATACGATGTCGATAAAGCAGTCGAGGTAAATTATTTTTTTGATAAAATTTTACTTTACAAATTAGAACTGTGTCTAACATACTTTATTCTTGAAAAATTATAAAAAGCAGAATTTCACTACAGAATTGCAAAAAGGAACCATTTACACTTGTGGTTTTGACAAATAACAACGACCTGTTATTATCATTTAAGATTTTATTTCAATTTATATAATAGCCTACTATTTAGAGACTGTTAAGCGAAACCTTTTAGTTGACTATTATGTTGAAAATTGGACTATTATCTTAGATCTAGATAAAGACTTACCAACACTCCAGATGGAGGAACTACTATTCATCTAGTTAAACTTTTGCGGCAATTTGAACAAGATACTCATCATTAACAGCCCGATCGATATTTAAAAGATAGTTACATAATTTTATGGTATATTACTTAAATTAAAATTTTAATAGAAAAATTTAAGTATCTCAAGGCTAAAGTCAAAATTATCGATGACTAGGCAGACTTACTAATGTTTATTTAAAAAGACTAATTAGAATAGAAGTATGGTGGAGATAAGCCCGATCTTACAGTATTTTGGCCTATTTTGAAACGGGAAAAACCGAAATTGTTCTCACCCATGCCATCGGGATCTAACTTAAGTATTGCAATCTCAGAGCATTCACCAAGGAAAAGTAGCATGATGAAAATTGTTGTACTTGAAGAAAATGGAAATGCCCTTGTTGATTAGCAGGTTGAGGTTGAAGATTATAAAACAGAAAAAGATTATAAAACAGAAAAGGATAAAATGACTCTTAAGAGCACGACTTTTCAGAGACCTTAATTAGACGAAATCAATAGCTCCTCCGATGAATCAAATTCTAAATCAAAATCTAAATCAAAATCAAAAAGTTCCAATTCTTCTAGTTCTAATAAGAAATAAAAATTGCAAAAATATGGTGAAACTAAGACCAACACATATACATAACGTTAAACTATAATGGAAGGGGAGTCGCCTCATTCCAATGGTCAATGTTGTTCTCGTGGTTGCATTATTTTTTGATTTTTTTATTATTATTAATATATATTTACGAAATGAAAAGCATCCTAAATCCTTTTCAAGAGGCTTTGAAAAGTAATTATCAAAAATATAAAGAACTTGAATACTAAGTCGAACAAACAGATGTTGGCTAGTTATTGAGTGAAAAAATATAAAGTAATAGTTTTACAAAGCATTAGATAATATTAATAAAATATAGACTAGATTACAAAAACTAGACCATCATTAATAGCGAAAGGAATAACTAGATGATTAATATGAAAATAAACTCAAATTATTCGATAAGAAACTTACATAATAAATGTAGAGATCCGAGGAGAGGAAGAAAATGCATCTGTTTAAAATTATCAAAAGAACAAAAAAGCTTCATCCTAAATCCTAATCAACATCCGCTCATGCCTCAATAGATTATTAAAAAGATAATAAGATTTAATAATAAAATAATGACAAATCACCAAAATTAAGTAAAACTTGCAGGTTTGAGGCAATAAATTTGATGAAAAAGAAATAACTAGATGAGGTAAATATATAATTTTATTTAGAGGACTATGAAATGAATAATTTTGAGTTTTTCTAAAATCTTCAATAAAATTTATCATTAGCTGAAGAGAGGAGATTGAATAACCTCAACAAGACTGCTTAGAAGTTCTCCTAAATTGATTAATAAGTAATTATTGATCATTTATTAGTAAAGATATAAGATCACAAGGAACGTTAATAAAAATATATCGAAATGATGGAAACTTAGAAATTTAATGCTTTAATATCCAAATTTAAAGGAATTCCGGACAAGAAATAAATGTTAGAAAAGCAAATGAGATTATCAAGTATTGAATCTCGAAGAAAAACGTTAAGAGTATAAGAGAATCGAAAACATATGTTAGAAACTGTTTAACCTCACAAATATATCTCTTAGACTCCTACTAATAACTTTCGATAAAGGGCTAAATCTGTTTCAGTCTCAATGAACGATAGCTAAATTCAAAATAGATTATATGCTCTGTAATTAGAATAGGAGCAACACATTTAAGAGATATTACTAAAGAATTAAAAGCTTAGACTCTATAATTAACTTAATAATCAAGTTATGAATAAGCTTTAATAAACTAATTAATATTTCAGTTTTTAAATTAAAAATAAAAAATAATGATTTTTTATTAAATAACAAAATGTGTAAATATTTTAAAAATAAAAATCATTTTTATATTGTTTCATCATTATCAGCGATCAGAAACATCATAGAGGCTATTGCAACAACATTATCATCAAGAGCATCTGCATCCATCATACTCATAGAGTCACCTGCAGAGTGATGATATCTAAAATAGAAATCATTAGTTGCGTTATCATCAATTAAATTTCTCATTAAAGGTGTGCCTTAGATAGCATTAACATATCCAGCATCAGTTGACTCACCCTATCCTGGGACTATCAAATCAGCTCTGATAGGATGTAAATAGTTCTATGCTAATTAAGCTACAATTTGCGTAGACCTAACACTCTAGGCATCATATCCAAATCCATATGGTTTGGTATTTCCTAAATCTGATTCAAATGCTAAAATGTGATTTTCATTTTTATGTAATTCTGCATAAACCTCAGCACCATTCTTAGGTAATTACATCTCTTCACCACTCCAAGCTATGAATCTGATTGTTCTCTTGGGTTTGATTCCTAAATCTTTCAATAATCTAAGTGCCTCCAAACAAGTGATTGCACCGCCTCCATCATCATTAGCACCTGTCTATGATCCTGTATCCCATGAATCCCAATGGCCACCCATTAGTACAATCTAGTCAGGATATGTTGTTCCTTTAATTTCAGCAATTACATTATCACTAGTAGTTTTGAAAAATGAACTATCTAATTTTAGCTCAACAACTATTTTTTATCCTCTATCTTACATCCTCTAAAACATATCAGCATCCTCTAAGGTTATAGCAGCAATAGGGATAGTATTTTTCAATGATGTAGTTCCTGTATGGGGTGAGTCAAGTGATGACGATGCTACACTACGTAATAAGACAGCTGTGGCACCATATTCTTATGCTTTTTCAGCTCCAAATATTCTGTACTGCACATTATAGCCATAACTCTTCCAAGGAACATTAAAACAGACTATTTTGCCTTTAACTTAATCTTTTTTGGCAGTCAAATCCTCAAACGAATTTACAACTATGACCTCACCATTGACATCACCTTTTTATCCCAAACCCAATCCAATCAAATTTAGCTTAGCCTGCTATTTCCTTGGACTCTTGAGTATTAAAGACTCTTCACCTCTTTACCAAGCGGTGATCTCCCCTAAATTCTCTTTGTAAACTTTGTCGAATCCAACCTTGCTCAATTCCTTATATAATTCATCAACTGATAAAGCCATAGATTTTGATCCCCACATTCTCGGTCCGAATGTATCGACATAATATGCAAGTGTATTATAGGCTTTATGATGATGGATTGATGTATCAGTCTTTACAGCTAATCTTATTCTCTCCAAAACTTGTTCTTTATTGGTGTCTTAGAGCCCTCTTAGCATGGCTCCATTACACACAATAAGGAAGATTACTAATTAAATTTTCATTTTATTTAATATCATAAATCATCATGGGGTTGTGGACTTAAGGTATAATAATCGTGTAAAATCTTATTAGCTATATTTCTAGCGGATATTATTTCCATTTCCATACACGATGCTACATATTCCATCGAGTTCAAATAATAGAGGTTCTTTAATAGAATAAATAATACCTTATCTAATTCTATTTTAGCCTACTTACCAGGAATCAATCTAGGATATGCAGGTTTCCAATGTTTGCCATACAATATTTTGAAGTTATAGAAGTATTTCTCAACTTAAATTTTGGCTTATGCCTATAATTTATAAACATTTTTTCCCTCGAAACAATTTTCACATACAAAACCGATTTCCTTAAGGGCTGAGTCATTATCAGTAATTATAATTGATTTTGGAAGTTCTTCATCCTCATTTACAAATGCTGATTTAATGACCCCATCAGCAGCAAGAATGTAGATGTAAGCATCTTGTCCATCTTATTCTTCAAAGTCTATTTAATTATCCAAGCCATTGAAGGAAATATTGGAATAACTAATTAAATTGGCTATCACCACCACTTAATATTCATCCTATCCATTCACTAAATATCTTCCATATTCATTTTTTGTAATATTCACCACTTTTGAGTGGTATCTGGTCACAGATTTCATATTGTTCCTAATAATTTCTCTGTTACCTTCTGCAACTCTGAATGATTCTGAGAATGCAGCTATTAAGGATACTATCCCTGCAACACTATTTACATCAGAATCTTGATTGTATATGCCTGCAATGACTGCCTTAACAAATTCATCTCTAAATTATTAGTTGAGATTCAACTCTTCTAAGTAATCCTAAAATATGAATGTAAAAATACTTAAAATTTGTAAGGAATTTTATCTAAGCCAATAATTTATAAAAATTGATTATAATTAGTAAAAAACTTCCCTTTCGCCTAATAATCATATATTCTTAAGAACTTTTACAATTTCATTTTTATATCATCTTTAAGTGTTTTCGGTGATAGTCCGTATCTGTAAATCATTTTTGCCAAAGTAATTACATCTGAATCTGAAGTTTAGAAAACCATTTCTTTATTAAATATTCCCAAACCATGATTTTCTCTATCCTTTTTAGTTAGATTATATCTCTCTAAATAATCTTTGAAATATTTATTTTCTTCTATGAACATAGTGGCACCAAATTCGACACGAAATGTATCAAATTCTAAATCGTCAACTCTGCCTCCACATTCTTTAGCTTTGTCATACACTACGACTTAGAAGTGAGGGTTTAACATTTCTGCTATACTAGATCCACCGATACCACACCCTACAATAAGTATTCTATGGGCTTGAATTATATTAATCAAATATAAAAATATCATTATTTATGAAGTCTCTTCAATCGAGCATTATAATTATCAGGATTATAGTAATCAAGTTCTTCCAATTCTTATTTCAGATTATTCAATTTGAATCTATTCTTATAAGGCAATATATAATTTTCATGCAGATCAATAAAGTTGTTATCCAACTATAAATAGTCTTATAATATACCCACATAATTTTTAGATTGTTGCACCAATTTATGTAGATTAAAGGATAGCATAATAATAAATATTTATACATTATTTATTAAATCATATGTCATAATCCTCATCATAGGGTTCATCTTCTGATTCTTCTTATTTATTGTACGAGGATTCCTAATCAAATATGAACTCAAAATCTAGATTATTAAATTTCTATTCTAATTTTTTAAAACTATATAATCCATTTGACATCTAGGCTGATTGTATCAAATAATCTAAATTAACAATATGTTCAAAGTTATATTTATCTAATGATTATTTTATTTTCTCCTTCTAAACTAAAATGTCACCCTAGAGTTCCAATTTTTCTTTATCATTAAAACCTAGAATAGTTTTCAAATCTAAATTTTTTGAATTCTTTAAGAATTGTAACAACTTCTAATAGTCTTTGAGATATTTATCTCTTTCCAAATGTTCAGATGTTGGTGTGTTTATTTCTAAGAATGAAACGTTAGGAGCTAATTTTATTGATTATATAATGTACCACAAACTACACCAATGTCCCAAAACGTTTAATCCTCCAGATTTTTTGGAACATCAACAAACTTAAGATCCTTATTTGTGATAACATATAGTTTTAGAGTTTGAGGATGCAAATATTCAGGTTAAATAATATCGGCTATAATTCTGAAAACTCCTTTTCTTGCATGTATATCATTTATGGTTATTCTCAAACAGCCAGATTCATCATTGAAATCATAAACTACATTCTGGAATGAATCATCAACTTAAACATTATCTGGCAATATGACTTTAATATCTATGGGCATAGTTTCAACATTAGTCTGTACCATAAATTAAACAGATTTGTCATCTGTTGGCATTTAAATTAGCGGGAATGATAATTCTCTCAACAAATACAAATTCATTTTTTATTGATTTGTACCATATTCCTCGACTATGGGGAAAAATCCTTCACTAAAGATATTAATAATACAAAATACTGCTTAATAACCATTTTTCCTTCAAGTACATTTTGGAGGATGATCTTGCAAGTACCTTCCTCATCAGTTGTATAAGTAGTTGTTTTCTTTGTGGAATCTTCATTCATTTGTATTGTTACGCCAGAGACAGGTTAATTTGTATAAGGATCATAGATAAACACTATGGTAGATTTATAACCACTTATCGGTCTTACTTGTCCAGAACCTCCATCTTCCTATTTCATAGGTTCTTGAACCTAATGAACAGCCTACATCTGCTATTATTACTACTATTATTATTTTATGGGAACTTATGGGAGTTATGGTGGTTTACTTCCACTTTTCATGTCACTTTAGTTTATACTTTGATTAGATTTTTGTCCAGATTAAGGTCGAGCACTTGCACTATTATTCCTGATTGGCTATAATTATTTTGCTGATGAAGGAGGTTTCAATTATTCATTAGCATCTTTTTCAACGTTGATATTAATATAATTTATTCCTTAAGTAGCATTAATAGATTATTTATAATCTAATATTCCCTTTTTCTGAATAGTTATGACATATTCTCCAGGTTCTAGTATAGCTTCATAGTTTCCTGCAGATAACTCTTTTGCCAACATATTCTCTAAAGATTACTATTGAGTGATTATAACTTTTGCATCAGCTACAGGTTGTTATTCAAGCCACACCTTGATATCTAAGAAGGAGTGATTTTATTTTCTTAATGTTATTATGACTTGCATTTCCTAATTTTGCTCATACATCTCAACCATGTTTAATATGAACTATTCATACTGATAGTCATTCGATTCCATAACTTCTACAACATATACATCAATTGGAACTGCATCTAATTTTATAACTCCCTATTGATTTGTTTTCATTGCAATCTTTCTATCAACTCTTTCAATTTTAGATCGACCAGTTTATCTAGAAGTTTTTGATACACTAGATAATGGTCTGTCATGTTATCTTTGTGGTTAGAGTAAAACCTCTATATTATTTAAATTTCCTTAAACTCCTTCTCCAAAAGTAACAAATATTTGTAAGGGACTTGTATTCAAATATCCAACTATGCTTGATACAACCTCTTGATAGTTAGGCCACATTTTGTTCCTCAATTTAGAAAACAGCAATCCTTTTTTTACTTCATCCTGATACTTTGAACACACTTACACCTCGAATGCACCGATTCTTCTCTAAATATATAATGTATCAACACTCTAATCTTTTGGATCATAAATCAAAGGTTTTAAATAAACCTTCGCCATCGGATACTGAGCTATTATCTCTTATTTTAATGTTGTAGCATAATTATAATACTTCTCCTCATCATGTCGAGTTGACCCTTAATGAGTGGAACAATTTGTGCTTTATGATTAAATATATAAATACCAATATTCTATTGTAACTACTAAATCTCCATTCATAAGAGTATCAAATTCCTTAAAGTTTCTGATATCTGAGTTCATTTATTTCTACTATATCTGTTCATTGATGTCACTTAATTCTTTGTAGTTTTTATATTTAACTGATTTTTTTGGCAATACAACTAAACCTGAATCTAAATGCTCATATTTGGGTAGCATATTGAAGATTCCAGGAGCTATCCATGCTTTTTGATGTATGTTCGGGTCATAATGATTGTCTCTTTATCGAGAATTTGTGACTGCAGATTACACTCTTGTGGCTGTCTGTTTCATTTAATTTAAAAAAACAAATAAAAATATTATCACTTTTTTTTATCCTTACCTTCCTCCTTTTTACGTTGCTCCTTAGTTCCTTTTATCTATTTGTTCGCTTTTGCTAATTATGATTTTGTTTTAGATTTATAAATTTGAATAACATCCTCATCAGCCAATACATGTGCTAGCCCCACTTTTTGAGGATTAAATTTACAACTTCTACCCCAAACGACAGCATATTTAAATTCATCAGCAAGTTCTCTATGAATTTAATCACAAATGCTCTTAACCATAAGACCATTTCTTTCATTACTCAAAATGATTGGATCGTCAAAATCAGGTGCGAAACCTCTTTTTTTGGTATAAACTCTAACCAAATCAAGTTTCTCCCATATCTGATCTAATAAATAATCTAAATTTAATTTAAGATTGCATGATATGACTACATGATCTTTTCTTCTAGCAATCTCATCAACTTCTTCAATTGATATTGTGTCAATTTTATTATACACATACAAGCATTTAACATACTTACGATTACCTTCAATTGTATCAATCAAGTCATCAACAGTAATGTCCTCCCTGATTAAGACATCAACACTATGCATTTTGTACTCTTATAAGATATTCTTAATCAATTTGTCATCTATTTTTGTTAGCTTTATAGTTGAGGTAACTCGAACTCTTTCGTATAATATATATTTGTACCCTCCTAATTTATTTAAACTAATTTAAACATCTGGTCTCCTTCTATTAAGACGTATTCCAACCTTCTCTAACTCATTTGTAAGTTTTCTCCTCTGATCCTCTGCTTTATTTGCCTCTAAAACCATCAAAACTAAATCACATGCTTTTGCAACAGCTATAACCTATCTTCCTCGACCTCTTCCTTCTGCTGCCCCCTCAATAATTCCTGGTAAATCCAATAATTATATTTTTGCATCTTTGTATTATATAACCCCAGGAATGCATGTTAATGTTGTGAATTCATAGGCTGCGACTAAAGATTCAGTCTTAGTTAAAGTGCTCAACATAGTTGACTATTATTTAAAATCAAAAATACCTTTCCCACTGAAGGAAAACCAATCATACATGTTCTTGCATTACCATATTTTTAAACTTCAAATCCCTCTCCCTTAGCGCCTCCTTTAGGGGGTTCTAATAGTTGTGTTCGATATTTGGCTAATTTAGCCTTCAATTGACCCATATGATATTCTGTGGCCTTATTCTTTTAGGTCCTAGCCATCTCCTCTTCTATCTCTTTGATCTTCTCAATTAAACCCATATATTAAATTAATACGTTTTTATCAAAATGAAAGCACTCCTTTTTATCATTTTAGTTGTCGCCTATTCGACATCAACTCAACATGCAATAAAGGCAATACAAGCCTAAAAGCATAAGCAAAGTCAATTTTTAGATTATTTTCATGGATTATTAGAACTGAGAAAGAATGATAAATTAGAAGAAGTTGTTGGAGTAGTGAATTGGATGTTGGAATAATTATAAACAGCCTAAACTGTAAAAGCTGCAGAATATGAAACAGTATTTATAAACATAATTAGAAATCAGCAGGATTCTAAACTAGATTGGATGCATTATAAAATTCGCTTGAAGAACAAGAGAATGAACTAGAAGCTGTAAACTTGTTGGTTGGAGATCTATCAACTGATCTAGCATCTCTTACCCAGAGTTTGAGTTTCTAAACCAAATAAATAACTCTCATTAACAAATAAATAGCAGAAACGATAGATTCCAGATAAGCAGAGGAAACATCAGCCAATCAAAAGCTTTCTGCTACAGAGAAATAATTGGATGCAGTTAAGGAAATTGTCAGATACCTAAATGAGAACACAGTATGGGAATCATTTGCAGAGAAAGAGATTGCAGTCAATAAACTTAAATCAGTGTTAGGTGACAGACATCCTATTGCACTAATGGTCGAATTCACATCAAAGTTTTAATTTTAATTTTATGCATTATAGGTTTGATAAAGACACAATAAAAAGAGTATTAGCTAAAATTGAAGCAATATAATAAAAATTAGAAGACACAATAGCTAGAGTATAAGAGAACGACGCAAAGTCCCAATAAACATTTTAGATCATTATCACATAGTTAGAGGAGAATTCAAATAAATTAGGAGAGGACCTTAAGGCTAATTAAAGATAAACCGATGCAAAATCAGCTGATTTAGTAAATTATTTAAAATAATTTTTTCCCAAAGCTAGTAAATCAAAGAAGACAAGGAGAATTGACCCAAAGCATTGAAGAAACACAGCAATTATTGGAGTAGACTAGAATAGCCGCAGAAGATGCAAGCACAAACTATACTGCAATCAGATCTATATTAATCGATCAAATCTCAGTTGTTCAGAGTGCATTGGATTTACTAAAACAATTTGAGTAACAATAAAATTGAAAATAAAAATTAAAAAAAAATATTTCATGTACACAGTATACTATAAACCAATTCCTGTAGTGCAAAGCTATGTATTGTTGAAAGTAAAATAGTTTTACTATTTAGCCAGCATTGCCCATTTATCAATACTCAAATATTACACAAGCCTCCAGGATTTCAAACTCGACTATTGATAGCACGTTGGTTGGACACATATCAAGAAAAATAGAAAGCATAGAGAGTAGGATAACACAAATTTAAAAATCTCTCTCCCCTAACCATCAAAATACATACTTCAATACTCGAAATGACCGCAGTCAGGTTAGAACCTCCAATTAGAAAAAGAGAGCAGAGAGACTGGATAGCAAAGGATCACGACCATCAGAGAGCTATTATCAAAAGGTTAAAGGGTAGTCCTAGGTGCAATCGACGAGTTTTTACAAAAAGTTGAATAAAAACTATATTTTTAACGGATCAGATACTATGTATGAAGGAAATTATGATTAAAATGGTTTGAGAAGTGGTTTGGGCTCTCTTTTCGATGCAAATGGAAAATTGATTTATACTGGAGAGTGGAAGGAAGACATGTTTTGGGGAAAGGGAAAGCTAATATTTTATGACGAAAAGGTCAAAAATCTCTAATTAAAAATGTTCACAAATTTTAATAATGTCAAATTAAATCGGGACACATATAGTGGAAATTTTATAAAAGGAATTCTAACAGGAATTGGCTAAATGGTTTTCTTCGACTAAAACAAGAAGACATACATCTATTATGGAAATTTCTAAAATGGAGTGTTTCATGGAAAGGGAGTGGTTATTTCTGAAAGTAATTAAGACTCGATAGAAGGAGAATGGATAAATGGAATATTATAATAAGATTATTGATATCATTTTAAAGTAACTTTTGTTTTGCAAATTGGACAAGAATCTGTATGATCGACTAGCCAAGGTCTTATGCAATAGACGTGGTATCTGTGTGTGCATGGCAGTAGTAACAAAGTATTATCTTTATTGAAGTATTCTTAGCAAACAAAGCATTTTTTGTTTTCCTCATCATAATTTTCACTATGTTTGTATCTGATTTGCGGGAGTTTATTAAATAAGTATGCGGGCAAAGGCGATTATTTGACCTTGATCATTAATTCCTCTTGTTATTGCAGGGTTTATTCTTATTCTTGTTGCATTTTTTAAAATATATCAAACAAATTAAAATTTCGAGCCTAAGGGGGTTTAGGAGCCTCATTAGGCAATAAATCCTACCCCTATTATTGAGGTTCTTAAGCATGATAGAATTAAATATGCTATCCGTAAAATTTCAATGGAAAATACTCTTTGCAATCTTCACACATAAACAAGTCATCTTCTACAAAGCATTTTTCACTTGGTGGATCGAATATTTAATCGCACCAATCTTCATGTCCTACATAATAATCAAGTAGCTATGCATTGCATTTGGTGCAATATAAAAATGTCTATTACATTTGTTTACTTATTAAATAACTCTTTATATATTAAATTAAAAAAAAAATACAAAATGGTCGAGAAAACTACGATTAGATATTTATGTGCTTGCTGTACTTGTTGTAGTTGGCTCAGTTACTATTGCTTCTTAAATGCAGCCGTAAGAGGTTGTCAAATTTGTGTAGATGGTACATTAATTTACATAATGTAGTGTTTGACTCAATATAAGATACCCTATGGAAAGTTATTTTTGCATGTTTTATGTGTTGTTGTTTTGGCTTCTAATGTATGTGTTGTGCCCTAGGATGCTCTGCATGTGTGGAATTATTCAAAGATCCCTGCTAAAGATATCAGGCAGAAGAATCATGGATTAATGCTTTTTGGCAACTTGTATATTTGAAGGATCTGGAAATGGAGGGTACGGTTAGAGAAAAACTGAAAGAAGTTTTCGTCAAATGAAAAATATATTATTATCATATATTTGCAGGATTGGATCTATTATAATCACTTTTAAGTTCATCCCTAATATTTGAAAATCTTCTCTTCACTCTTGAATGCATAATAAAATTTTTTGTATCAAATTTAGAATTATCTATTCCAACCACTATCAAGGCTCCACTTATTAGATTTGCTATATGAATTATCATATCATTTGAATTGCTTAATATGACTTGTTGATAGCAGATGCCCCCAGCTGCCATAATTAGAGGCAAAATTGTCAACAACCCAGATACTGAATTTTGTAGATCAAATGACAGATTAGGTGGCCATGCACATCGTTTTAGTAAGGTATACTTGCAACACCAGTAATATAGAATAAGAGATATTATTTCCATGATAGCACCATAAGGAAATATAGCCACTAAAATTTAATTTTAGAAATAATATTTACAATAAAATGCACACATCATTAAACTTTTGTTAATCGATGAATATTTGTCTGCTATTCTGTAATCAGGACCTTCAAAAATTTAATTAGTTTAAATTTGAGTATATTCAGTATATATTCCGTCTTTTATTATTTTATTTTTCAAATATATTCTATATAAATAGATAGGATCCAGAATTTCGAGCAACGGCAAAAATATAACATTTCCTAAAAATATGAAAAATAAACTAGTAACTAGGTTGTCTTAATTAAAATCTGTGAACAGAAACAAACCAAATGGAACTAATGCAGTATTTATGAATTGCATTATTGATTAATTTAATACTACACTTCTTGTTTCATGAGTGAAGGTAGAATGTCTTTCATATTTTGAAGTTAATTTCACCAAATATTCAAGGACATAGTTCACAACTTGAATACCCACAGAGCATAGGGCAGATAACACATATCTAACAAAAAAGGAGTTTTGAGATTTTGCCTTATTCTATGAATAAGATATTCCATAAACCATAAAAAATCCCTTAAAATAAATATATATCTTACCACACCAACAACAGAAAAGTTTAAACTTAATGCTAATAGCCTCCTTAGTCGTTTGCTGAAGTTAGAAACATTTAAGTTATTCCATTATACATCTAAAGGATTTGGCGCTCTTCTAATATTTATTCTGTGTTAACCAATCATTTTCCAAGCTTTTTGTTATACACAAACATCGAAACAAAATTAATCAGTCAATTTCTCTAATAGAGATTTCTTGCATTTTCTCAAAATATATAAAACATCATCTTCATCTTCAAATGTAACAAATACATATCCTGTATTAAGGAGATTATCCCTTCTTTTAAGGATAGTTTCATAATGAGATAATCTCTCATCTAGAACTTACAACCCAATCATTATTTTCTTCAATTCTACTTCCCTTCTTTGTATTTCCTCAGGTTTGAGAAATTTAGCAAAGACTCTTCTTTAATGGGTTAATAGTTCTACTTTTTTCTATGAATCTTCCACAAATTATTCAACATTTTGTGCCTATAATATATTTGCAATCTCTAATGGTTAATTCTATCTAAAATTAGCATTAAGGAACATTTCTATTTCTTGGTTTGTCATCACAGGCATTCCTGTAATTAAAATAGTGAAGTCTTTCGGTTCATAATCATAGACTAAGCTTTTGGTCTTTTTTTGTCGGTATTTAATAACATAAAGACCTAATCCCATAAGAACAGTTCCACAGAGATTTAGAGCAGCTTGGATGGTAAGTTGCTCATCAGTTTTTAAGGTTGAGTAAGCAATCCCAACAAAATGGTAACATCCTATATTTGAAACATTATCATCATCCAAATTGAAAACATAATCTGTATAACAAGCCTTAGCAGTTGTTGTTATGTTGTAAATGCCTACAACCGCAAATGTCAATAGTAAGAGACATCCATATAGTTTAAACATTTGAAAGAATAATGGGAATCCATCACCTATTTATGGGAAGGACATCTTACCTAAGAATTATAACTAGTCTGTATCGACACAGATTGAGATCGGATCTTTAACAACAGGCATTTAGCAGCATTCACAAAGTTTTTTATAATCTCCATGTTTCTGAAAGTTAATATAGCCTACTTTTTTGGATTGAGCATGTTGAGTTGCGAAATCTTTATTTGAAAAAAAAATAGAAACATTTGAATAAAAATCATACGTAATTTTGGAGGTATTGCATAGGGATCGAATTTCTCTTCAATAGGCTTATAATCCAACAATTATTAAGGGTACATTAAATATCCCAACAAAACCAATCAAATTAAAGTATGAGGTATATTTAATATCCGACAAAAATGATTGCATAAATTTAAAAATATATAGATAAAACATAAAAATGGCAAGAACTAAACTCACAGCAAGAAAGAGCACATCAGCTAACAAGAAACCAACAAAGCATTTGGCTACAAAGTAAGCCAGAAAAACAGCCCCATCAATTGGTGCTGCAGGAGGTGCAAGTGGAACCGGTGGATTAAAAAAGCCCCACAAGTTCAGACCAGGAACAGTTGCCTTGAGAGAAATCAGAAAATACCAAAAATCAACTGAGTTACTCATCAGAAAGCTCCCCTTCTAAAGATTGGTTAGAGAGATTGCCTAAGACTTCCAAAAGGAATTGAGATTCTAAAGCTCAGCTGTTCTAGCCCTCCAAGAAGCTGCTGAAGCCTACCTCGTTGGCTTATTTGAAGACACCAACTTGTGCGCCATCCATGCCAGAAGAGTCACCATCATGTCCAGAGATATCTAATTGGCCAGAAGAATTAGAGGGGAAAGATTCTGATTTATAATTCAATGAATATTATCAATAAACCCCTAAAAATAATTTAGTCCCGCTTTGAATATAAGTTCAAAAAAAGATAAGATAAACCATCAGTTAGTGGTTTAGATGTACCCAACAACCAAAACTCAATCGAATAGTGTGAAGTTAAGAATGATTATATTGAACCCTATAAATGTCCATTCAAGAATGTTGATATTAATGAATGTACTGTTATAGATTACGAGAGAATCATTCTAACAGAAGACGATTGGAGAAAAATAATCTCATAAGGATCCTTTGAAGGATACTCACTCAAAGATGTTTAAGTTTCACTGCTTTATTAACCTCTAGAATTTCACATGTATTAATATATTTTTTAAAAAAGCCGTCGTATGTGGGCGTAATTCCATATCAAGAATAAATAACACATACCCTACTTGTCTTTGGTTAAATAGTAATCTAAATACTAATCTTAAATTGAGAAAGATCTAAGTAGATCATGCATGAGAGAGACTGTATAGGATGGAGAATTTGTAGATCAAAATACTGACTCGTTAAGAGATATTTTAACAGCATATTCAAATTATGATTAGGAGTTGGGATATGTATAAGGCATGAATATAATCGTTGCTAGTATGTTGCAGTGTTACGATATGAGACATAATGATGTTGAACTTGTCAACTATGAGGTGATTGACAGTAGAGATGAAATGGTTTTCCTATTATTTGATCATATAATGAAAGAATTGGGATGGAGAGATCTTTATGTTGATGAATTTAAAGGGCTAAATATATAAATTGAATTTTTAGACACCTTGATACAAGACTAGTTACCTGATTTGCACAATCATTTTGTTTAAGAAGGATTGGTAATTATTTTATAATATTTTCTCTTAGTAAATTATATAAACTGGATTTTAAAAATATTTTATCACTGCATTAATGTTCCAAACACCGAAATAATTTGCTGCTATCATATTTGATTCTTTCTATCTTGAAGGGGTTACGTTTATACACAGATTTATATTGGCTATGCTTATATATTATAAATCTTAATTGATGAAAAAAAATCTAACTGTATATTTTAAATTATAATATAGGAAATAATACCTTTTATTAGGGATTAAATGATAGGAGATTTCTTTAATAAAGTGTTTCTAATAACACCTACTCATGCAAGATTACAGTTGTTAAGCAATTTAAAGTTTATATGAAAGACGAGAACATTATATTTTTTTTTGAAATTTTTCGTATATTAAATAACTCAATTTATTTGATTTTTTAAGAACCCTTCAAACATGACTTGAGCAGATAAGGGTTTCCAAAATGGTACTTCATGACCTGCACCCAAAACGCTTAAAAATCTCAAATTTTGAAATCCCCAAGTGAATCCTCCAACTTGTTATTCAGTAGGTGTTAACCCATCGTAATGCCATGATCTCCAAAAATCTGTCTCATTTAAGTTTAGTTCTTTGACTAATTATTATATCCATTCAAGAGTTCCTGTGATTGGCACATTAGCATCTACATCTCCACTATAGATCCAAACTTTAAGTCCTGCCTTTGTATTAAGATTAAAATTACTTTAATGAAATCTTTGTAAAATCTATAAGATCCTTATTGATCTTCTATATATTTTAATTTCGTTGAACATACCTACCATTCAGTATGATTTGCGTGCATCAAGTCTTACACTGTATGATTATTCATAAAGAAGAAAGCACCATATGTATAACTACAGCTCATCTCTTGGCTGTTATGTCTCATATACCTTTTTCGACTTTGCTTTTTATGCTTCAAGCCTCCATCCCTCATTTGAACGAGAGGATCATTATGGTAGCAATATGAGTTTAAGTTATTTAAATCTACTCTATGAAAATTGATTTTGTCAAGCAATTTCCTCTAGAGCTATACGCAATCTGGATCAGAAAATATTTTGCATAATTTTTCAAACTTGGCTCTTATTTAACTCAAACTTGTTACATGTCTTCTAAGGAAAAAAATGCATGGTTCATCATCTATTCAAACTCATATCTCGAATATTAGGTTGGAAGTAATGTCTAATTTGTGCACTCCCCTCCTAACGTACAGGCATTTCCTAATAAAATGCCATGGACTGGGATTTTTGCTGTCAATAGTGCTTCGACAATGTAAGGGACGTATATTCCTGCATATGACTCACCTCCTAAATAAAATGAACGGTTTCTGAAATTAGGATATTAACGATAGAAATCTTTAATGGCAAAAAGCATGTCTGATGCCATTTAGGATTCATCAATCTCTGATGTTGATCGAGAAAAACCAACTCCTCTTGGCTGCTCAATATAGAGAACATTTGCTTTTTTGTTCCATGAATACTGATTTATGTATGTCTTATAAATAAATATAAATACTGACCTAATTAGAAAGAGGTTTGAATAAAAAAGGTCCATTCTCATAGAAAAGGCCAAAAAGAGAACTACACCCTGGTCCTCCATTGAGCCACAAAAATAATGGATCGGAGTTAGGGTTAGTTTATGATTCAAAAAATGAGTAGTACAACATATCATTCAAGTATCCTGAATACCATTTGTGATCATATTTAGGAAGCTAATCGATCTATTTTACTAAATCGCCAAAAGCTAAAGTAAATAAAAAAATTAACATTAAATAACATATTAAAAAATAAAATAGAAATATAAGTTGGATTTATTGATGTAATGATCACTTTTAGTAATATATTGAAATAAAAAAAAATAAAAATAATATTATTTTATTAATATGTAATAAAGTTCTTATGTGAGAAAATTATTAGAGAAAATTGCACTAGACCAAAAAAGATCTGTAGCAGATGTTGAGCCTTTCATTAATATGTATGGATTTTAGAATTATCAATAGTCTTGAATAAAATTGGTTCGATTCTAAAGAAGCATTGAGAGAATTAAGTGATTAGGATTATGAAAAATTTAAAATTCCATCTAGGATAAGAACATTAATTCAGCAAGCTGTCAATCAAGACGAAAAACAATAACAAGAAGAAGGGTGGGATATACTCTTTACAAGACTTGCATCTTAAATAAATGAATAAGGACAATTTTTAAAAACATGCTCCATAATATAAAAAATATTAAGAAATATTTTGGAAAATCAATTAAGTCCCAATTTTTAGAAGCTAAGCAAAACCTCAACCACTTTAGTCAATAATATTCTCAATTTTTCAGTAGCATGGGATATTCTCTTTAGATTAGGATTCAGGATATAAGGTGAATTTGTATGTGTTACCTTCAATCTATAACTATAGGAGCCATTCAATGAATGTTTAAGCTATTTGCAGCTGATTTTAGAACCACAAGAGGTAGAAAATACAATTTTTCAATAGTAATTCAATCCATTTAAAGCGAATGTCTCTTCTGTAACAGGAGTGACCACCACCCAGATAGCAAATAAAGATGGATATGACGTTTACAGCTTCAACGAAGCTCTAGAGAAATTAAAAATGAAAAGATTTGTATCAAATAAATCTATCTTAGGAAATAATGAGTTCTAGAGTGGATGATAGGGAAATAATCTTATATGAAGCAGCATAAAACTAGTCAATTCAATCAATTTAATAGTAGATTACAGATTAGGATGATTTTGAGGATATTTAACCCCATTAGGATAAAGCTCTATTATAATATTTGAAATAAATTGCATAATCATTAGAAGAACAATAATTTGCATCTAAAAGGAAGAAGGAATACCAGGATTTATTAAACAAGCCTATTTATGATAGAACTGTCATAAGGGTTAAACTATAAGGTGATTTAATGATTGAAGCTAAATTTGCACCTTTGGAGTAATTGTAGAAACTATACGATTTGATGAAAGATGTATAATAATAATATTAAAATAGATTATTGTTGAGAAAGATGTGTCGTTTTATTTATACACAGCTCCTCCAGTATAAAAAATGAATGCCAAATATTTAATTTAAACATTTGATGAGCTTGATTCAGTGCCTAGTGGATTGTTTTATCTGGGATAAGACAAACCATAGAATTTTACAATAAGACCAGATATTAAAAGAGTTAGTTTTAGATGATTATTATAAAATAATCAGCGTTTGTGTATTTAAGCAGACATCATTCCTGTTGTAGTTTAATATATCTACAAATTATAATATATAATACATTATTGAGCTTTTTATCTGTTGCCCAAGGTGAAATAAACTAATATTGTTGATTTTAAGGTTTCTGTTATTGTTATTTTGAAATTGTCATCTCCTGCATCATTTTATCAAGTTGATCGAATTCTTGCTTAGAGGGACTGCTATCTGTTTCAAAGTATTGAGAATAGATCACATAGTTGTTATTCTAAGGTATATATTTGCATAAATTGTAATGTTTCTTTAGGAATCCTAGTAATTTTGGTGATGGTCTGTCGTATGCTAATTTGTTTGCTTAAACTCCTTCAGCTTTAAGCATTTCCTCGAATAATATCTTTCCAATTCCTCCCCTTTAGACAGATTCAGGCACGTAAAAGTCCAAAACACATATCGGTTGCAATTCCTTAATATTACCATTGAAGTCTCTGTAAAATAAATTCTTCTTTCCCACTTTTAGGAATCCTAAACATAACTTGGTTAGAATATTTGATATACATTTCCTGAAGATTTCATATATATTCTTTAGTCAGTTTAAAAAAATCTTATATTACTAGTAATGACCTATTTCAGTTATTGAGCCTTAGCTGAGGCTTCTCCCATACGATTAATTACTTCATCTAACTAAGGGTTTGATTTCATCTTTGCATTGATTATTGAAATGCCATTCTCGTTAACGGGAACTGCTTTAGTTATATAAAAGTTGAACTGCATTTATTTTATTAAAAAAATGTAGTAAACTTGGAAGGAAAAATTAATATAAAAACTTGTGGAACCCTTTTAAAAGGTAACAGAATTAGCTAATCCATGTAATATCGTTTTGCCTTGGCTGATAGCTATTTTTAAGAAATTTTTAGGGAACTTTTTTAATGAACAAATAAGTTCATAGTAAATATAAAAGATGGGCTTAACTAATTTAACCTTGAAAGCTCAATCAATAAATCAAAATCTTAGTCCCTCTATTCCTTTTGTAATAGAAAAAGGTACCATAGGCCGAATAAAACTAGACACAAAAACTTTAAACTTTTTGGTAGAAAATGTTGACATTTATTTAAGATTTAAAACAATAAATGAACATAGGGAGCAGTAACGAGGCTAAGATAAGGCTTAAATTAATGCTGAAATAATACAAAATTTTAAATTACAAACAATAAAGAATTTTACATAGAGAGAGAATAAAATCACAGGAGGATGGTAACTATTCATAAGATTCCTAAGAAAAATCACTTTAACTGTCAACAATATAACTATACATATATAAGATGACGAAAAATTCTCTCTAAATACATAAAATGTATCATTAAGAGTTAGGAGTTTACCCGAAAATGCTGAAATGATGGTTTTAACAATCTTAGTGGGAGGAGTAACTGCACACATAAACGGTGATAGAATGAATGATAGAGACAGCTGTTAGAAAGAATCATGCATAATGAGTATGTTCAACAATTTTGATGGCAAAAAGTTTGATTAGTATATTATGATGCATTTAAAAGTTAATGTCAAAGATAAGGTTAGATTTAACAGCACCATTAATGTTTAAAGAATTAATTTTCATCTAACAATAGAATAAATTAAACAGCTATTGAAATTAGTAGCTAAAGTAACAGATCATCAAAAATGGCTTATAGCATAAGATAAATACATACATTCAACAATAAAGAGAGAAGATTAAAAAGATATAACCTTCAAATGGTCAAAGAACTTTATATTAATCAACGATTACTTTGGATTAAACAACTAATATAATGAATGTTCAAAACCCTTAACTATTGATAGTGAAGATATTTCTAGTATTTAGTTTCAAAGTTTGGTTAAATCAGAAATCGATGATGTTGAAGATGAGACAACTCTTGAATAGGATGTGTTTTAAGATCCCGAAGATTTTCTATCAAGTAGCCTTTGCTAGTCTTCCTTCACTTAATCAGTCTTTAGAGACCTAGTGCCAGATGATGTAGATAAATAAGGATTATAATAATTAGATACTGAGGGTCATATGTTTAGTTTAGTTATTGAAAAAATAAGATTAGTGTTCAGTTATTAAAATTTGAGTAATAAATAAAAGCTAACAGATGACATTCTTCATGCTAATCATTTCTAGCTTGATGCAGATATGATTACATATAATATGGAAAAATAGGAAAATAATAAAAAAAAGTCCTAAATTGGTCTTCATTAACTCTCGTTGGTAGAGATTTAATATAAAACGACCTTTGATAATAATCAAGCTGAAGATGAATTGTTTATGTCTTGCAATGAAGAGTTATCTATATATCAAGGTGGATATTAACAATATTTAATGAATGAATAGGCCAAAAGATAATTTATCACTATTTTGCCTATGATATAGGTATTTGGGTGGGAGAAAAAACAGGAATTTAATGTTGCTAAATATTTTCAGGGTAAAAGAGTGTTCTAACCCTTATTCGATTACTAAATAGGAGTGCGCCAAAAGGAAATATTAGCTTTAAAGATAAAAATCGATCATACAGAATTAGGATAATCAATTTCAATTCAGAATATTGACTTTTAATTGACATTTGAATAATTGAAGGTCCTTCTTCAGTTCTAAATCGACTATGAAAGAAAAGCACCATAAGATAATTAGGTTAATATAACATAAAACATCTTTACTATTCATACAATTAGAGGTGGTATTTTATTAAAACACTCTCCTATAATGGAATTTTGCTATAACGTCTTTGAATTGAAGTAATTAACTCATTTTGTAGAATTTCAAAGTTTATATGCATGTGTATATGAATTACAGTTATAAACTACTGATTTCTTACAAGCTACATTCAAATAGATTCAATTATTTTATCTATAAATGAATAAAATTAGATATTATGAGTTAATGGCTGATATAAAATAAAAAGAATTCAAATTAACAGAGTTAAAACCAATCATAAGGCTCTAAAAGTAAAAGGATTCTAATCGAATAGAATAATTGATTCCATAAATTTGTTTTGGTATCCCATAAGCAATCTACTACTTTGCTGTTCATCATGTTGAACTATTTAAAAGTTTAGGTTAGAAGTTTAAAGAGATACAACCGGAATCTAATGGCAAGGGTTATTTCACTATTAGTTTTCTAATTGAAGAATTAATATGCTATGTTGGAGGAGCAAATTAAGAAATATAAAATAATCAATATGTAAGCTACAAATCAAGATTGACAGTACATGCTAGCAAATGTGTGGCACTGATAACGTCATATAATAAGGAACTTGAAAATGAAATTTAAGGAAAACAAATCTATGCAAATATATACAATGTTTGCGTTGTAGATCACGAAAGGTATAGTAAGTTACAACCGACTGATATCCCAATCTATGGAACACCAACAAAACCATGCTAAGATACAACATAGAAATTATGTTTTAAAGGAGTTTATTATGATGCAAAAGATGTTATATTTTATAAATAGGAAAGTTTTAATAGGCTCGATTTTGAAAATTTATATAAAAACGACATATTCGAGATTCAAGGTGATATGCAGTTCATAAATACTAATTAATTGTTTTAGAATAAAATTTACTTGGATCCTAATCCTGCTGAGTTTTTAAATAATGAGAGTAATGTTATCAGCTTTAATATGGATTTTGATGTTACTAAAATAATTCTAAAGATATCACATTCCACTGTAAATGTAGACGAATTACTTCTTGATACAATAGATCACATAAAATAGTTAGTAGAAATGATAAATGAGAATTCCTAACCTGGGGGTTAAAAGGTAAGAAAGTAAATTAAACTTTAAACTAATAACTTGTGGGTAAGTTTGCTTCCTACTTATAGATAATCTACTTTACTTAAAAATTATTTCGGTCGCTACCATCCTATAGAGAAGATAGTATCACAGATACCTGATCAACTTTATTACTCATGGGTTAGATTACTATTTGAGATTAATCATGCTGAAGTCGAATTGCATGATTAATAGCTAATATACTATCATTTAAAAGAAGGATAATTATTTATGAAGCTTACTTAATAATTTAATTAATCATAAATAAATCCTATACTTTTAATATCACCTAAATAAACAATTTATCAAAGAGGACTTTAGGCTACCTAAGTGATTCATATTGACAATGATCAAAAGACTGTTTTAGATTCATTATTTTTCAAGAGTCTGATGGAAATAAAGGGAGTAACATTTAAAGAAAATACAATAAGTGTTGGGTAGATTGAATGTAACCTGAAAAAAGACTCATTACTTGCGTTGGTAGACATAGCATAGATGTATGAGGACAAATTCATCAATTCAAAGACTGCCTCTGTTTAAACTGAATAGAATATTTATCAAACTATAAATTACAACTATGATATATTCAATGAGGATAAGGTCGAAGAATAATTTAATGAAGTCAAAAAGCCTAAATTAACACTATAATTGAGGGAGGTATGCATTAATATTACTAATGGTGTACATTTTGTCCCTGAATGTTTCTAGGAACTATAAGATGCTAATAATTACATAGAGACATTTGATGTTTTTCATGTCGAACATAGCTAGTTGATTATGCAATATAATTATTTTGAGAATGAAGTTAATGATGAAAGCTTATTTTAAATTAAATTGATTGATCTGGAATCGCAGTATAGTGAAAAAGATTTTCAACTTTAAATAAGAAACTTAGATGTTTATGACATGGTCAGATTATCAAAATTCAGAAAGGTGTTTGGCAAACAATTAACAGATGATGATTATTTTATTAGAGTATATTCGAATTTAAAAAAGGAAGATTTGATATTTTAATTGAGAATTCAACCGATAAGATTATGCATCTCAGGACCATTTATCTAATAGTCAATTAAATTAATTGGTATGGAAGTTAAATAGGACCCAAAATATAGCTTTTTCCAAACCCTAGAAGGTAAGCAAGATGAAATGAAATAATATTTATAAAAGCACTACTATGATGTATATTATTAATAGTAGAAATACCAAACATTGAAATTGAATAAGTTCATAATTGATTAGATTTAGGTGCATGTAGCATTCGATGGAACTGGTATCGATGAAAGAGGAGTGTTATAAGGATTGATTAAAATAGCAGCTTATGATAACTTAGTTATTAAATTTAGTAGAGCCATGCTAAGGTTGAAAACGTTTGATAAGGAATCAGATTTATATAAGTTTTTGGTTGAATAGTACACCTAATAACTAAAATCCGACAATCTATTGAAGGCATAATTTTTTACTAAGTATAAGAGTATAGAAAATCTCCATAATATAATTTCAAAGTATTAATAGATAATATAATTAGTGTTAAAAATGTATTTAATTTGTCGATAAGGGAAGGCATTAGAGTAGGGATTTATAAGGGTACTCTACCAGTTGGTTAAGCAATTCTTAAAGAAATCATTCTATTAACTGAAGCCCCGATTAAGATAGCTTCCGCTATCACAACATAATCAGGCTTTAGTAAAATGTCCAATATGATGAACCTTTCAGCGAATTTTCTTAATAAAGTAGGAGATCAAGTAATAAATAATTTTATAGATTTAGATTTCTTAAAATTCGATCCCTAAAGACTTTTTAAAATGATTTATTTTTATTTTTAATTTTTAAAATGAATTAGATATATTGCTGAAAACACATATTAATATAATTTAAATCTCATTATAATTTATAGTCTGTATAAATATGATATTCATCATTCAAATGACTTAAGCGTGTTGATATTAATTTACAACTGTCCTGTTATTTGCATAAGTCACAGTTATGTTTACTTTAACATATTCTTTAATGGTGTATTGGTCCTTACATTCGTGTAATTCTAATCCCTTATCATCGAACATTTAAACCTGAATAAAGAATACATAAATGAGGGAAACAAATGCAAATATCAAAAATGATCCCCATATTTCGATTGATTTTTGCATATAAGGGAAGCAAAATACCAGTAATAGTTAGAATATGGATCTCATTTGTAGTGAAAAATATATCCCATCAGAGTCATCTCCTGCATCATTTTATCAAGTTGATCGAATTCTTATTTAGAGAGACTGCTATCTGTTTCAAAGTATTGAGAATAGATCACATAGTTGTTATTCTAAGGAATATATTTGCATAAATTGTAATGTTTCTTTAGGAATCCTAGTAATTTTGGTGATGGTCTGTCGTATGCTAATTTGTTTGCTTAAACTCCTCATTTCCTCGAATAATATCTTTCCGATTCCTCCTCTTTACACAGATTCAGGCACGTAAAAGTCCAAAACACATAATGGTTACAATTCCTTAATATTACCATTGAAGTCTCTATAAAATAAATTCTTCTTTCCCACTTTTAGGAATCCTAAACATAACTTGGTTAGAATATTTGATATACATTTCCTGAAGATTTCATATATATTCTTTAGTCAGTTTAAAAAAATCTTATATTACTAGTAATGACCTATTTCAGTTATTGGGCCTTAGCTGATGCTTCTCCCATACGATTAATTACTTCATCTAACTAAGGGTTGGATTTCGTCTTTGCATTTATTATTGAAATACCATTTATTTTATTAAAAAAATGGGGAACAATTTTTAAAGGGTAACAGAATCGGCTATGCAAAAATTCGTTTGTCCTTGGCTAACAGCTATTTTTAAGAAATTTTTGGGAGACTTTTTTAATGAACAAATAATTTCATAGTAAATATCAAAGATGGGCTTAACTAATTTGACCTTAAAAGCACAATCAATAAATCAAAATCTTAGTCCCTCTATTCCTTTTGTAATAGAAAAAGGAACCATAGGCCGAATAAAACTAGACCCAAAAACTTTAAACTTTTTGGTAGAAAATGTTGACATTTATTTAAGATTTAAAACAATAAATGAACATAGGGAGCAGTAACGAGGTTAAGATAGGGCTTAAATTAATGCTGAAAAAATACAAAATTTTAAATTACAAACAATAAAGAATTTTACATAAATAGAGAATAAAATGACAAAGGGTTGGGAACTATTCATAAATTTTCTGATAAGAATCACATTAACAGTTAACAACTTAACTATACATATATAAGATGAAGAAAAATTCTCTCTGAATACACAAAATATATTATTAAGAGTTAGGAGTTTGCCCGAAAATGCTGAAATGATGGTTTTAACAATCTTAGTAGGAGGAGTAACTGCACACATAAACGGTGATAGAATGAATGATAGAGACAGCTGTTAGAAGGAGTCATGCATTATGAGTATGTTCAACAATTTTGATGGCAAAAAGTTTGATTAGTATATTATTATGCATTTAAAAATCAATGTTAAAGATAAGGTTAGATTCAACAGTACCATTAATGTTTAGAGAATTAATTTTCATCTAACAATAGAATAAATTAAACAGCTATTGAAATTATTAGCTAAAGTAACAGATCATCAAAAATGGCTTACAGCATAAGATAAATATATACATGCAACAATAAAGAGAGAAGATTAAAAAGATATACCTTTCAAATGGTCAAAGAACTTTTTATTAATCACCGATTACTTTGGATTGAACAACTAATACAATGAATGTTCAAAACCCTTAACTATTGATAGTGAAGATATTTCTAGTATTGTCCCCTCAGTTTAAAAAGTGCATTTATCTCCTTTCAGTCAATCAAGTCATTGATGTAAATTTATCTCTTAAAAATTAAACAAATATATATAAATTCAAAATCATAATTGTTCTCTTCATAATGCCTTTTGTCTTAAGGGACCCAAAGATCTGCTAGAGATTCCATTCTATAATTCTAAATTTAAGAGCCGCTACTTAATGTTACAACTCGCTGTTGTGTTAATGTTGTTGGTAATCTGTTAAATAAATGTTTATTTTCTCACCTTTTTAATTTGATGGAGGTTCTTTCGTTTCTTAATTCATCTCTTCATTCATGTTAGCATAATACTGACTTTAATAAAGCGGGGTATTCACGCATTTGGTAGAGAGGCCTTAATTTAAATGATTCAAATATTCTAAATGTTTCAAAAAATGCATGGCATAGAGGTTGATTAAGTAGTTTGGATAATCTTACTTATTTAATCTTGGTTTTCTAAATAATTTTTTGTGACATGGTTTTTTAATTATCAGAGTCTGAATAAAAATTTTAGTTTTAAAATATATATTATGAAACGGAATATATATTTTGTTCGCGAGAAAATATTATAAAATATTTACACTCATGGAAAAGTATTATTCAGTAAATATTTTGGAGTTTGAAATATGATTTTTTATTTCAATATATGATTTATTCTCATTTACATATTTATACATGGTAAGTCAAAACTAAAGCAATTCAATAGGAAAATAAAAATAATGATTCCTTCTTATATAACTTTATATTTGAGTTTGATTTTATATTATTTAGGCAGCTATTAGTTTTTAAGAGGCCAATTCTGCAGCAGGATCCAAATAATCTATGTATTTCGGGCTATATTATAAAGGGCATAATTATCCTAGATGAACTCAAGAGCCATTACTACAGAGTACCTTTCTTTGAATGAGGCTTTGATAAAGGTTATATGGGCATTAGGAGTGATATTACGTAAGCATTGATGTTAATTATCCCCAAATCTAAGACTATGCGATGAGCTTGCGAAGGTGGCTGATAAGAAAAATTATAAATTAGGATTTTCTCTACCTCATTTGCCAGGTAAAATTTGGATGATTAACATTCTGTTTAATTAGATGAAAAGAGTTAATTACGATGATGTTAGTTTTCATAGAATTATGATAATTATATATATGTAGATAAAAATAATGCATAATAAAAGTAGAGGGAACAATATTTAGTTTCAAAGTTTGGTTAAATCAGAAATCGATGATGTTGAAGATGTGACAACTCTTGAGTAGTAGGATGTGTTTTAAGATCCCGAAGATTTTCTATCAAGTAGCCTTTGCTAATCTTCATTCACTTAATCAGTCTTTAGAGACCTAGTGCCAGATGATGTCGACAAATAAGGATTATAATAACTAGATACTGAAGGTCATATTTTTAGTTTAGTTATTGAAAAAATAAGATTGGTGTTCAGTTATTAAAATTTGAGTAATAAATAAAAGCTAACAGATGACATTCTTCATGCTAATCATTTCTAGCTTGATGCAGATATGATCACATACAATATGGAAAAATAGGAAAATAATAAAAAAAAGTCCTAAATTGGTCTTCATTAACTCTCGTTGGTAGAGATTTAATATAAAACGACCTTTGATAATAATCAAGCTGAAGATGATTTGTTTATGTCTTGCAATGAAGAGTTATCTATATATCAAGGGGGATATTAACAATATTTGATAAATGAATAGGCCAAAAGATAATTTATCACTATTTTGCCTATGATATAGATATTTGGGTGGGAGAAAGAATAGGAATTTAATGTTGCCAAATATTTTCAGGGAAAAAGAGTGTTCTAACCCTTATTTGATTACTAAATAGGAGTGCGCAAAAAAGAGATATTAGCCTTAAAGATTAAAATCGATCATACAGAATTAGGATAATCAATTTCAATTCAGAATATTGACTTTTAATTGACAATTGAATAATTGAAGGTACTTCTTTAGTTCTAAATTGACTATGAAAGAAAAGCCCCATAAGATAATTAGGTTAATATAACATAAAACATCTTTACTATTCATACAATTAGAGGTGGTATTTTATTAAAACACTCTCCTATAATGGAATTTTGCTATAACGTCTTTGAATTGAAGTAATTAACTCATTTTGTAGAATTTCAAAGTTTATATGCATGTGTATATGAATTACAGTTATAAACTACAGATTTCTTACAAGCTACATTCAAATAGATTCAATTATTTTATCTATAAATGAACAAAATTAGATATTATGAGTTGATGGCTGATATAAAATAAAAAGAAAAAGAAAAAGAAAAAGAAAAAGAAAAAGAAAAAGAAAAAGAAAAAGAAAAAGAAAAAGAAAAAGAAAAAGAAAAAGAAAAAGAATTCAAATTAACAGAGTTAAAACCAATAATAAGGTTCTAAAAGTAAAAGGATTCTAATCGAATAGAATAATTGATTCCATAAATTTGTTTTGGTATCCCTTAAGCAATATACTACTTTGCCGTTCATCATGTTGAACTATTTAAAAGTTTAGGTTAAAAGTTTAAAGAGATACAACCAGAATCTAATGGAAAGGGTTATTTCACTATAAGTTTTTTAATCGAAGAATTAATCTGCAAGGTTGGAGGTGCTAACTAAGAAATATAAGAAATAATCAATACGTAAGATACATGTCAAGATTGACTGTACATGCAAGCAAATGTGTGGCATTGATAACTTCATATAATAAGGAACTTGAAAATGAAATTTAAGGTAAATAAATCTATGCCAATATATATAATGCTTGCGTTGTAGATCATGAAAGGTACAGTAAGTTACAACCGACTGATATCCCAATCTATGGAACACCAACCAAACCATGCTAAAATTCAACCTAGAAATTATGTTTTAAAGGTGTTTAATATGATGCCAAGGATGTTATATTTTATAAATAGGAGAGTTTTAATAGGCTCAATTTTGAAAATTTATATAAAAATGACACATTCAAAATATAGAGTGATACTAATTAATTGTTCTTGAATCCTAATCCTGCTGAGTTTATAAATAATGAGACTAATGTTATCAGTTTTAATATGGATTTTGATGTTACTAAAATAATTATAAAGATATCAAATTCCACTGTAAATGTTGATGAATTACTTCTTGATACAATCGACCACATAAAATATCTAGTAGATATGATAAATGAGAATTCTTAATCTGGGGGTTAAAAGGTGAGAAAATAAATTAAAATTTAAACTAATAATTTGTGGGTAAGTTTACTTCCTACTTATAGATAATCTACTTTACTTAAAAATTATTTCGGTCGCTACCATCCTATAGAGAAGATAGTATCACAGATACCTGAATAACTTTATTACTCATGGGTTAGATTACTATTTGAGATTAATCATGCTGAAGTTGAATTGCATGATTAATAACTAATATATTATCATTTAAAAGAAGGATAATTATTTATGAAGCTCACTTAATAATTTAATTAATCATAAATAAATCCTATACTATTAATATCACCTAAATAAACAATTTATCAAAGAGGACTTTAAGCTACCTAAGTAATTCATATTGATAATGATCAGAAGACTATTTTAGATTCATTATTTTTCAAGAGTCTGATGGAAATAAAAGGAGTAACATTTAAAGAAAATACAATTAGTGTTGGGTAGATTGAATGTAACCTGAAAAAAGACTCATTACTTGCGTTGGTAGACATAGCTTAGATGTATGAGGACAAATTTATCAATTAAAAGACTGCCTCTGTTTAAACTGAACAAAATATTTATCAAACTATAAATTACAACTATGATATTTTCAATGAGGATAAGGTCGAGGAATAATTCAATGAAGTCAAAAAGCCTAAATTAACATTATTATTGAGGGAGGTATGCATCAATATTACTAATGGTGTACATTTTGTCCCTGAATGTTTCTAGGAACTATAAGATGCTAATAATTATATAGAACCATTTGAGGTTTTTCATGTCGAACATAGCTAGTTGATTATGCAATATAATTATTTTGAGAATGAAGTTAATGATGAAAGCTTATTTTAAATTAAAATGATTGATCTGAAATCACAGTATAGTGAAAATGATTTTTCGCTTAAATTTAGAAACGTAGATGTTTATGATAAAGTCAAGTAATCAAAATTCAGAAAGGTGTTTGGCAAACAATTAAAAGATGATGATTATTTTATTAGAGTATATTCGAATTTAAAAAAGGAAGATTTGATATTTTAATTGAGAATTCAACCTATAAGATTATGCATCTCAGGACCATTTATCTAATAGTCAATTAAATTAATTGGTATGGAAGTTAAATAGGATCCTAAATACAGCTTTTTTGTAACTTTAGAAGGCAAATAAGACGAAATGAGACAATATTTATAAAAACTGTACTATGATGTGTATTACCAACAGCAGAAATACTAAACATTGAAATTGAATAAGTTTATAATTGATTAGATTTAGGTGCATATAGCATTCGATGGAACTGGTATCGATGAAAGTGGAGTGTTATAAGGATTGATTAAAATAGCAGCTTATGAAAACTTAGTTATTAAATTTAGCAGAGCCATGCTAAGGTTGAAAACGTTTGATAAGGAATCAGATTTATATAAGTTTTTGGTTGAATAGTACACCCAATATCTAAAATCTGACAATCAATTAAAGGAGCAACTCATCACTAAATATAAGAGTATCGAAAATATTCATAATATAATTTCAAAGTATAAATAGAAAATATAATTAGTGTTAAAAATGTATTTAATTTGTCGATAAGGGAAGGTATTAGAGTCGGCATTTATAAGGGTACTCTGCCAGTTGCTTAAGCAATTCTTAAAGAAATTATCCTATTAACTGAAGCCTCGATTAATATAGCTTCAGCAATCACTACTTAATCAGGCTTTAGTAAAATGTCCAATATGATGAACCTTTCAGCGTATTTTCTTAATAAAGTAGGAGATCAAGTAATAAATAATTTTATAGATTTAGATTTCTTAAAATTCGATCCCTAAAGACTTTTTAAAATGATTTATTTTTATTTTTAATTTTTAAATGAATTAGATATATTGCTGAAAACACACATTAATATAATTTAAATCTCATTATAATTTATAGTCTGTATAAATATGATATTCATCATTCAAATGACTTAAGCGTGTTGATATTAATTTACAACTGTCGTGTTATTTGCATCCGTCACAGTTATGTTTACTTTAACATATTCTTTGACGGTGTATTGGTCCTTACATTCATGTAATTCCAATCCCTTATCATCAAACATTTAAACCTGAATAAAGAATACATAAATGAGGGAAACAAATGCAAATATCAAAAATGATCCCCAAATTTCTATTGATTTTTGCATATAAGGGAAGCAAAATACCAGTAATAGTTAGAATATGGATCTCATTTGTAGTGAAAAATATATTCCATCTGAGTCATTAAAGTATATTAAAGCCTAATTATAATATAATATACCATTGCTATGGGATTTATTGTGAATGTAAATACAATCATCATGAATAATATCATAACATAGGCAGCTGTTTATTAACTATCCACAGTAGAACTGGAAAGCGATAAGATAATTATATCTAGAATGAAAATCAACCCAGCCCCAGCCATTAAATTAATTTTAACCCCCATTTTTTATATGACGAATATTTGTATTATTGAGATAGGAAAGCATATAACTCCCATCGCGACGCAATACATCGTTCTGTCATACTAGTCTGCATTCGTCATTATTGCAAAAACCTATGATGCAAAAAATATTATTGCATATGCTCCACACCACTATTACATAAGCATAGTTCCAATAGTCAAGACTAATGTATGCTTTTATGATGATCTAAAGAGATTTGAAACCGACTAATCTTCCTTTTTTTCAGCATTCACAGCATAGATTAACATAACTTAATCGAGGTGTTTTTCATCATATATTTGGCATAAAATTTCTCTTGCTTCTTGAGTTTTTTTCTTTCTAATCAATTATATGGGGCTATCATGATTGAAAATAAACAGGATATTAAACAATCTAATTGAGGCTATTATAGCTGGAACAGCAAAAACTATTCTCCACCAATCTGATGGCTCGTTGCTTTTTCTAACAATTTTCTAAAATATAATACCCTAAATATCCAATTGATATCAAAAATCCTATCATGTATCCTAAGTTATAACAAACACCAATCACAATACTCATTTTGTTGAAATACCTCTGAGGGCATAATGCTTTAAGATAGATGTATGTTGCATAACTTGATATGCCACATCCCATCCCTAAAAAGAATCTAAATGATGCAATTGCCCTTGTATCTTCAACTAGAGTTATTTAGGACAATAAGGCTTTGACATCTGATAATATTAGACACCATTTGAGAGGCAATCTTCTCTTAACCATTTGACTCATCAACACTCCAACTGCACATCCAAGGGGATATACTCCATTAAGTACACTCAGTTGTTATCGTTATTCGTCAATGTCTGTTAGTTTACTAAAATTATAGAATGCTAATACAATTTTTAGTATAAAGTAAATATGCTTAAAGAAAGGTAGGTCGCACAGTAACCCATATTGACAAAACCAATGCATATGTTTAAACACATCAAAATTGTTCGTATAGGAGCTTTGACTTCGGGTAGTTCAGAAGTAATTTTATTAGACATAAAAATTAATATCAATTATATTCATATTCTAAATCCCTCAATATTTCTCTTTACTTGCTCACTGTGTCCTTCAATTGTTATCTCTGCTCTAAAAGAAGTCTTATTATTTCTGCTGGCACAATTAATAATTTAAAACTCTTTTTCTCGAGAAGTAATGGAAGTTCATTCTAATCTATAACCTCCTTAACTATTGTCTAAGATTAGAATCTTCTAATCAATAGTTCTTCCTTGCTATTCAATATTTAAGACTTGATTTAAATTCTTTGAGTGATCTCTAAATCTTTCTCGATTGACTCATTTTTAGTGTGTCTTTCTGTCTCCTCTTTAAGTTAGAATGTTTGTTAAAATTCCTTTTTGAATGTAGGCAAAGGCTTTTTGGTCATTAACTAGGCTTTCTGTGGTTTCGGTGTTGGAGATATGGCATCTGATATCGAATTTGGTCGAGGTGGTCGATGCCCAATAGGATCTCTTATTGATTTCTATAACTTTGATTGATAGTTGTAGCAAGAGTCGTAATGACTAACAATGATGGGAACATCATTAAGTTGAAAGTTTTCATCTATGAAGATCTCAGCTTGACTATTTCTACCGAAAGTTGACATTTATTTATATTAATTAAATAATGGATTGGAGGCAAAATCCTTATAAGAGGTATGTCTTAGATAACGGCTCACATATGGTTCGATATGGTAACTCAAGCACCAAAACAACTTAATTGAATTTGATTGCCTAAATCAAGAAAAGTGGAACATTTGTATATGAGTTAGATGGATTATTTGATGAAAGCCATGTTATGAAATATTTCAAACCTCATGTAAGAGGAATCTTAGTTGATTTCGATAAATAGATAGAAATATGGGATAGATTTGTCAATATCAAGAAGGATATGAGCATCACATATCCCTATTAACCAATGATTCCAGATTAATCACTCAGCAAATTATTTGAGATTATGTTCGAGTATTACAATTTAGATGGATTCTGTCCAATTATTTCACAAAAATTATTGGCTTAAGGAACCTTTAGCTATATCATTGATTCAAGTCATTCGGCTACATACTTTGTTCCAATATTTGATGGAGAAGTTATTGGTCCTGCTGTGAAGAGACTAGAAATTGGAGGTAAATTGCTAACTAACCATCTAAGAGAGATGATATCATTCAAATAATATGATTTCAAGAACTTTTATATTTTGAGCACTAAAATTAAAGAGTCATTATGCTATTTTTCAATGAACTATCAATAAGATATGAAAAAGCAGTATGAATTATTGATTATATAGAAAAAAAGCTTTATAGAAGTACTATGTGTTACCAGATTTTGAGGTAAAGAGAGGCGGATATGCAATAGATTAATTGAATGTTGGATTTTTGGAAGCTAAAGTTGCTTTAGATAAAGAAAGGATTACTATTCCTGAAACTATTTTTAATCCTGCAAACATAGGATTGAACTAAGAAGGCCCAGTTGGTATCATAAAAGAAAGTCTCTAAAATATTAATGAAGATTTGAGAGGATATTTCATGGAAAACATAATTTTAGCTGGAGGAAATAGTTTATTTTAGAATTTTTATGAGAGATTATATAATTAAATACGTGCAGAGTTTCCAATTGATTGGAATGTGAATATGAAGCATCTCAAAGGGGATGACGTTTTTGAAGGTGGATTGAAGTTTAATTAAAGTGATGATTACTAATAGTATGCATTTAGTAAGTAGGAGTATTCTGAAAAGGGATTTGATAATATAAAAAACTATTTATGAAAATAATTTTTTTATTTTATTAATATGTTAACACCAGAATACCTGAATGAGACTGCGACCATATTGAAAATGACTTCATTTTTCCATCAAAAAGTATGAGTATCTTAGATTTAAAGTTAGAAGATTAGAGGATGAAGCTTTTTCTATCCGCCAATTTCAATCCTTAATCTATATATAATGCAATCTCACCTATGGACGGACCTCAATTCCGTAAACTGTTTAACGATTTCATGAAGCACATCTCAGATAAAGAGATAGAATACATTCTGCAACTTTATTCATAAGATAATTAGCATATGACATATGAAGATTTCATGGAGTTCATCACTCCTGATGGTTAAGAATATAATTTCGATTCCTCAATGATAGAGAATGATCAAACTGTACAAGAGTACAAATCCCATATAATGAAACTGATTAATGTGGAGGTTGAGTTTCTCAGATAAACAGAGCCTAAGAGAATGATATTATATGAGAAATACAAAGAGGATGGCATTCAATTTTGTTAAATGGTTGAAAATATGCAATAAATAATAACATATGAGAAGTATGAAATAAAATTTTATTTTAGAGTTCATGATTTTATGAGAAGACAGAAATATCAATTTAATACTACTGATTTTAATAACCTTAAAAAGAGATTGTTGATCTAACATGATGATATTAATAGATATTAGTTTGTTAAAAGTTGCCCATTCTATCCATTCAATGTATTAGTTAAAAGGAATCCTAAATATAAATTACTAAGAGTTAAGTAATAGATAAAAATATAGGATAACCACATTCCCTTATTATTAGAATCACCTAATTAAATTTAAAGAATTGATTCTAAGAGATAAATGAGGGATGCACAATCTCCGAAAAGCCATATGAAAGAGTAATCACCTAAAAATATTCATTATCCAATGGAATAATATCCACACCATGAAATTCCAAATGAAAATGCTATGAATATTAGATATGATGGAAACACTTTAACTGAACCAAGATGGCACAATCAAATTTTAGATGTGGATGAAAAGTCACAAAGATCATCTAAGTCGAAAGTTAAATAACTAGTTTCTGAACCTTCATAATAAAGAATTGTCAAGCCTAATGAAATTTCTTAACACCCATCACATTAAGCATCACATCACGGATCACGAAGACCATCGGACAAAATTATACAATAAGATCCAAGAAGAGAAAGTAGATAAGTGTAGGAAGAGATGAGAGGGTTTTCCAGCAAGGACTATTTGACAGTATAAGATGAGAATAATTCAAAATCGAAATCATCATAGCTTATTGATTTGCATAAACCTTAAACTAATTTAATTGATAGATTCATTAGAAATGAAGACAAACAACAAAAATATTAAATTACTATCAAATCACCCTAACATACTCCTGCATAGAGTAAACAAAATACTCTTGGATAATTTTATACAGAGCAATAATTTAGACACTAGGCTTAAAACTCTCATTAGAAATCTAAAGATGCAGAACATGATTAATTACAAGAGTTTATGTCAGAGCCTAAACTATAAAAACAATCAAGCGATAAAAAGAAAATATTTGAAATGAGTGAGCCTCCCTTAATCAAGCAATAAAGCAGGATTCAAGAAATATAAAATCCCTTTTTAGTTCCTAATCTTCTTTAAACCATTCCATAAAAGACTGAATAAAAATTGCTAAAGACAATCGAGTTTTAGGGTGCATATGAACCTAAATCTTAATCACCTAGAGTTCCTTAGGATGAAGGCTAAAAGATGATTTCTAAATAAGAGTTAAATAAATCCCCATAACCCCAAAAACGATCTTCTAAATTAATGTAGGATTCAAATGATTTAAATAAGCGAAGATCAAAAAAGTATGTGGAATCGAATAAATTGACAAATATGGCAACTTAGGCAGTTCTTTAGCATTGATTAATATGATAAAAATAATATATTAATTTGGGTTAGTATAATTATAAAGGAGTGTCGATGTATTCAAGGTCTTTAAGAACACACCTAGGGAGCAAGTTAGAGAGTCTCCTTAGTTTATATAAAACTACCAAGAAATTATAAATTCCTTATAAGAAACATATTAGCCATATGAGATTAGAAAATTATTGACAATAACTGATAGGATACAAAAATTTGTACCATTCTATTTAGATGATCAACAGAAGGTAAACTTAGAAACCATCATACAAAATATATACCTTTAAAATTTGAATTAGCTCGAGAGCAAACATAAGATTAGCATTATTGATTAATAACTATCATTTCTATTTTCGGTTGATGTTGATTAAGATT
Source organism: Paramecium bursaria (assembly GCA_016759055.1). Classification (NCBI taxonomy): domain Eukaryota; phylum Ciliophora; class Oligohymenophorea; order Peniculida; family Parameciidae; genus Paramecium; species Paramecium bursaria. The sequence continues at coordinate 55,688 of VMTU01000336.1, forward strand.
TGTTAGCAAAACTGTTATAGAAAATATTACCTGTTGCTGAGATTTTAACTCCAGAACAATTGAAAACAATTGAATCTTACATTAATTAATCCTCATCAGATGTTGATTACTCTACAAAGTTATTCATATTAGTGATTAATATGTAGTAGTTTATCAACAATAGTAACATGATACGAAAAACACTAAGACTACAGAAATTAATTGATGATTATGAAATAAATGAAGAGGATGATTTGCAATAAATTAGATAAACAATTACTAATATCGTAGGGGATCAATATATAAGTTTGCAATCATGGTAGTGTATCCGTAAGATATTTGAAAATGATTAGACATCTTATTTTGCTCTTAAGAACAACATTCTGCATAATTTTGTGGGTTAAAATCATCTGAGCTAAATTGAAGATAAACTATTAAAATCATCACAGCTTTATTAATTTACTAATCATTACTTCAATCCTAACGAAAAAATAGAATTTTCAAATGATCTTTAATCAATAAAAAGAGAGTTTTATGTGAAAAAGTAAAATTATGTGCTCTAATATAATAATGAATTTGAAGAAATAACTTAGAGGGTTTTAATTTAGGATGAAACTTTGGAAATAGAGCATATCAAAAAAACATTAATCCATTTTGGAGTGGAAGATCCCATTATTGAATAGATTCTATGTCTTATAGATAAAAGAGATTATGAAGATTCCTTTAAGCTTTTAAAGAATTATGAAAACTATACAATTTATGATTTGATAGCTGAAAGCTATCTCATCAGTTGTTACTACTAATTTATTTAAAGAAATATAAGTATGATGGAGAAATTTGTAAAATTGTTGGAATAAAAATTAACAAAATATTTGAATTCAGAAATCGATATCAATGAAAAACTTTTAATATCCATAAAATTATTAGGTTCCTTGAAATTGGATTTCTTGAATGACATAATATACATAGCAGTCTAATAATATTTCCTCACTAAATGCATCTAGAATAATAATATTATTGATGTAAACTCAGACCATGATATTTTTCTAGATGTTTTTCTTGAAAAATATAATGATAAAAAGAAATGGAAAGAAGAGGAAGCCAAGAATCCTGTATTAATAATATAAATTCCAGAGAACTTATAATTTGAAACAATAATTAACTTGTTTTAGCATTTCTTTAACAATTAATAAGGAAACACATATTTCCATTATGCAATAATTGAATTAGGACTGATGATGTTTAAACAATTGACTTTGCCTTAATAAAGCATCTTTTTGTATTTAGTTACTTTACTTGATAAGTATTTTATGCTAAAAAACATAGAAAATGACATAATAATCAATATAGAGTAAATATAAAATGACTCAAATAGCCTTATGAGGTTTCTATATTATTTTGTGCTTAATTTTAATAACAAAGACAATATTATAGACAAGATCATCAGTTTATTAGATTGCTCCTAATTAGATGAGGATTATCTTCATGATGTAATAACTGTAGAATATGTTTTAAATACTGATTTCTATATGGATGTTAAATTGAAATTTTCAAATCCTAATGATAGACTAAATGCCGAAAAGATGTTTGATTAGATTTGGTTATAAAGGACGAAGGGTTTATTGTATGAAGATACAAAGATATATCTCAAACAATAAAAATATATTTTTTAAGAAAATAAGAAACTAGGCATTTGGAATATTCCTTTTATATTTGAGAAATATGCAATTTTAACCATCGGTACGAAATTCTATGCTGGAAAATCCCCTTGTCAGATCATAGATATAAGTTTAATTAAGAAACTCATCAGAAGTACTATATTTATTCAATTTCAAGGTGATGATTTCAAGCTCAGAATTATAGATTCGAGGGAGTATTTCAAAAAGGAGAGAAGAAGAGAGAAAAATAATTATCTAAGAGAGAAATTAAAGCATCTTCCAAAAGAGCAAATTGAGAGAAAATTATATTATGACTATTGAGTATTATTTATAATAAAAAATTTAACGTATATATGCATAAATTAACAGATGTGTCTAACAGGAGTGCAAGGGACAAATCACCAATTATATAGGTCAATTTAACTAAATAGAAGGAGAATCATCCATAAAAGAAAACTGTTTTAAACCTTACGAAAATTATGAAAACTAAAACTGAAATTGGAAATTTATGGGAGCCATAAGATAACACTCAAAAACTTACCTCTCGAACACAAAGTTATAGAGGGTCCAGAAATGGGTCCATGTACACTGAAAACTTATCAAATTTATCAAATTCCCCATCACCTTCGAAATATGATCCTGATTTACACTGTTCTGTTCATCACAATCGATAAAATCTCAAAAAACGAAGAATTAGATATGTTTGCTGCTGTAAGGGATGCAATCAACATCTATTATGTAATGAATGTGTAATTAAAAAACAAAACTGTAATCATTAATTGCTGAAATTGGAAAATCTAATGCAATAGCCTATTTTAATATTTCTGGATAATGATGAGGTCGTATAATAGTTGATTTTATAGTCAAATTAGTTATATCAAGTATCTAAATATACTAATTAGAAAGTTAAGCAATAGGCTGAATAACAAATCCAACTCTTGTCCTAAAATATGTCAGAATTCCGACAAAGAATAAATTAAAAAATAAATTAAATCGAAAAATAATTCAAAGATAGAATAGATGTATATGATATTCTATATTAGACCTAATTGCAACTGATAAGGGTTAGTGTCGATCATTTGCAAGAAATTTGTACAGTGTATAAAGATGATTTTGAGTAAAGGTTTGACAGTGGAAATTCCATTATATCATACAAATGCAATTCTGATGATCCTAGCAATTGCATTAAACAGATAGTAACAGAGCTATAAAAAAACCTTAGTATGATGCCAACTCTGCATGATACAAACACATAGAATATAATTGATTTAGTTAATTATAATAAATTTATTTAGTGAAATTATGAATCAATAAGTGCAAGAAAAGCTCACAGAAACAGCTTAGGTATTTGCCATATCATTTGTATGTGCTGCATTAGTGAGGAGACTATCGAAAACGAAGTATTTGTTCGAGATCCCAGTTGCTCTCTCAATTGCTGCCTTGAACATCGGTCTAAAAAATGGAAATGAATTGCGAAAATATGAGCGTTCTTAATTGAATAGATTGTACTAGTAGGAGATGTTGAATGGTTATGTTGATAAAATTAAATATTATAAAGAGAATGCTGGACTTTTGACAAACTCATAATTTTGGCATTGATTAAATTTTATTCTAAAAATAATTTATCCACCAATCAAATTCTTGACAAAGTCATTTATAGAGTGCTGCAATCTGCGAGGATAAAAACAATAAAAATAATAAATGGCATTCAAGAAGGGAGCTAAAAAAGTCACCAAGAAAATTACAAAGGCAGCCCCAAAGGCAGCAGCACCTAAAGTCCCAAGACCAACAAAAACTATTGCTGAGACTGTTGCTGATGCCAAGGTTGACTTACCAAGTGCTGGAAAGAGAAAGCTTCCAAGAGGAAACAGAGCAAAGAAGGCAGCAACAGCAGCCAAAAAAGGAAAGAAATGATTTTTATTAATTAAAATGTTTAATAAGGACGAGCTTCTTCTTATAAAATAAAGGTTCGATAAGTTTGCGGATAAAAATATTCTTAAAGCCCATCAATTTAGGGACTCCCTAGGCTTGTTAGGACTTGAACAACAACTCTCCGATCGTATATTTGCACAAATAGATTCAGATAAGGATGGTTAGATTAATTTTGAAAATTTTTTGCAATATTTGAATATGCTCCTAAATGGAACTCCCGAAGAGAAGGCCCTATTTAGTTTTAAATTACTTACACAGAACAATAAAAACTATTTAGAGATTGAAGATTTAGAATAAATGATCTTTGAAGTATGCTATTTGTGGAACTCCATAACTGGGAGCAACACCATTCCAAAGAAGGAACTAATCTAAGAGATATTTTCTGTCTTTGATTAAAATAATGATGGACTTGTCTCATTTAATGAGTTTAAAGTAATTTATTCTGAAGGAGTGGAACTGATAGGATGGTATGAGTTTCTGAACAATGAAGACATCAACCTAGCTCGAATCAATATATAGAATGGAAAGAAGAAGAAAAGAGCCACCCTTCTAAGTAGTTAGGGTCAAAATGAGTAAAAGGATATACTCTAGGTGAAATTAAAATTACTTTAACAGGAATTAATTTCCACAGCTGATATGATCAAGGCTGAGAAGGAGAAAGAAAAGAATAAAATAATTTATCTTGAGTCTTTTGACAATGGTATAAAACCTGTTAAATCCTTACATGGTCCGTAATTTAATGACGGATAAATTTAATAGATGTGGGGAGACGATGATCCTGAATTATAACAGGAGCCATTATTCAAGAATGAATAATTTCATACCATTAATGATCGATTTCAAAATCTACTCATGAATAGATTAAGATATATATTAGTTATGAGTGAGGAGATTAAGAAAATAAATAATTAACAAAAAATCTAAATTGTTCCTCCAAAATCAGAAGTAATTAGATAGTTGACAAGAAAGAAATCAACATCACCTATAAGGGAAGTAAGTCCAAATCTTACATAAGATGAGATATAAATTGATGATGTTAAGAAAAATATATATTTTGGTCATGAGAATTGGAATTTAGTATTGAACATGATGCTTGGAATAAGGAAGGCTATCAAGGCATTACATCCGATGACTGAAGACATTGTCATAACAAATGCTCATTATAAGGTTAAACACTAATTTGAAATTATAACTAAAAGAACACAGTAATATTTTAATTTTTCATAAGGGAGTTTGATTTCAGAAAGTCATGTTATTTTTATGAGTATGCTCCTATGATATTTGAGAGAATCAGAAAAATGTTCTACATTACAAATGACGATTTCCTAAGATCGATAGGACCTGAATAATTGATAGGTGATTTAATCTTTTGTAATTTGTCCTCGCTTACAGAGAAAGTGTCCAGTGGCAAAAGTGGGAGTTTCTTTTATTCATCGTATGATGATAAATATATGTTGAAGACTATTTCTCGAGATGAATACAAATATTTAAAAATTTTCCTCCCTAGCTATTATAATCACTTATTGGAGAATTTCAATTCCTTAATAATTAAAATATTAGGATTATATAAAATGAAGATATTGAGATCTAAGACCAAATACTAGAAGATATACTTTGTAGTGATGAAAAACATATTTGGTGTAGATTAGGATGTCGTTGTAAAGTATGACTTAAAAGGGTCATTATATCAACGAACTTCAAGAATCAAGGGGAAGGTCATTGATAAAACCATCCCTTTAAAAGATTTAGATTGGATAGAAGATAAATAAAGAATTAATATTTCTAAAAAGGATTTAGAGATTTTGAAGACATAATTAGCTAGAGATATATTCTTATTTGAATAAAATAGAATTATTGATTACAGTCTTTTGGTGGGTATAGTTCCAAATTATAGAGAGATTGAGATAGGAGAGAAAAGATTATTGAGATTTTATGAGCAAGATTATGGAGGAATATTATCTATTGATAAAAAGCAATTATACATTATTGGCATAATTGATATATTTACAGAATTTAAGTATTTATTTTTTATCTATTAATCATATTTTCTTTAGTAATAAAAAACAACTTGAAAGCAAACTAAAATAAACCTTTATCGGAAAGGATGTTTCATGTATGCCTCCATCACAATATGCAGAGAGATTCAAGAAATTTATATTTTAATCTTTATATTGAATTCAATTTCTTTAATAAAAACTTAATTAACCAAATTATGAACACACTCCAATCATCTGACCATCTGGAGAAAATTTGACTGACCATAATCTGTCATCCCTCTTATCGAATGGCTGAAATTATTCAATACATTATCCTGAAACGGTATCCCATAATCTAACTGTGTAATCAAAGGAGCTATTTTAGATAGTATGCAATAATACCATGAAACAAACAAATTGTCATCGATAGGATTGAAATCAATAGAATTTACACTCCCTTAATGACCAGAATAAGTTCTAATTGGAACCATTTTCTACAAATCAACTAATTTAATATCTCCATCGTCTGATGATGTCAATGTTCTTAGTCCTTATTAGGAAAATTGAACAGATCTAACAATTTTCTTATGTAATCTTTATAATGAGTGTAATTTGTATTTTGCCAAAAAGTTATCTACTATATGTAATGACCCAGAATCTGTGCATATAGCAATACACTTATTATCAGATGCTACACAGGTTGCGTATGAGTTTTCTACAGAAAAAGGCTCAAATTCTTATTACCCCTCTAAATCAAATATTGATACTCTGCCGCCTTCTCCAGCAGTGCATAATAAATTTTAATACCAGCATATTTTCCAATTATCCACTAGGTTTAAATCGAAATTATTACTTTTCTCACAAACTATTTCTTTCTTCAGAATATTTTTATCAAGATCCCATACTCTAAGTACGGAATCTAAAGAGCTGACAGCCAATTAATGCTTATTGAATTTCACATCAACTACACCTAATGAGTGGCCTTCTAGTCTTACTGATTCTGTTTCTTTTTTAACAGGAGTTTTCCACAAAAACACTGTTTCATCTAATGATCCTGCAGCATAATAGTCAACAGAAGTATCTAAAGATGAAATAGATTCTCCCAAATTCTATGTATAAGCTAAACCTACTTTAGACTATCATAATGCTATAACATACCATAAAATTATTTGTTTAATAAAAATATCAATAATCATGAATACAATTTAATACTTTATGGAAATCAAATAATTATTTTTTAAGTTTAGGTGGCTCCAATACATCATATGCCCAATAAGAAACTTATTTAGTTTGATGAAGAATTTTCAGCGTATTTCCTTTCTTTTCATAAATCAACAAATTTTAAGGTAATTCTAATTTAGTTTCTGTAATCTTTCTTCCATGAAGCACAACCTCTCCATTTTCAGGTTTAAAGTATTCAGGATTGAATGGACCACCCTAACTAATGAGACAAGGCAAGAAGTGGATTCCATTTTAGATTCCCTCCAATGGCGCTTAATTAATCTCAAAGTTAGACATATTTTAATAAAAATTATATTATCAAAATTGATTGCTGATATCCTCCTCTTCTATTTCATTTAACACCTAATGACGTAATTATTGTTGATGCTATTATATTATTAGAATGATACCTTCTTATAAACTTAATTAAACTCCTCATCTAAGTTATCGGTTTGTATATTTTCCTCTTCATCATTTGATAGTTAGTTTTATTTCTATTTTACTTCGTCATCCTATTACTTTTTCTAAACAATAACTTCCCCATTTGTTTCAACATATTTTGTATGTTACTACAATCTGTAGTCATTAGATTTAGGCTTTGGTTTATAGGTTATTTAATTATATTTAATTTTAATGCACAACTACTAAAGCCTTTCAGTATTTTATGTCCTTTCCTCAATTAAATAATAGAGCTTAGACATGTTTCCTAATCCTTTAGCAACAAGATATTTAATCCAAAATATGTATTATTTCATTTCATAAGGAAAGCTGATAATCCTGTCTATTATATATTATTAAAGATCATTTATTTATTGCAAATCTAATTCATTTATAGTTTATGGAATTAACTCTTATTTGGTTTTTGCTATTGCAAAATTAATAATTTCCTAATCCTTAGTTTAGAGAGCCTATTTTAAAATATTTGACATCAGTTCACTTCTATCTTCTACTTGAATAGCATTTTATTATTATTTTAAAACAGGCTATTTGTTTGTGATATTTAAATATTAGTTATTTTGAAATGATTATGGATGATATAAAGCCTATTATTAGCCTTAAATTCCCTTTTTCTAATTAATTTCTGGTTTCTCTTAAAACAATTACAATTAATCTTGTAAAGCTAAGGCTTAAAACTTGCCCTTCTCTAAAGAATTGATAAATCTTAATTTAGGATTACTAATATTGTCCCAAATTATAATAAGCTGCTTATGTTAAATTACCTTAATTAAATTATGCAATTATATTTAATATAATAGCTCCAATTTTTAATTATGCTCATAAATGAGTATACTGTCTTATTAATAAAACAATAAGTTGGTTTTTTAATTGTGGTATAGGTAGTAATCACCATATCGATCCATTTGTATCATTTTTATGGGATTTGTATCATGAATATCAAATACAAGCATCATATTTTCACTACCTAGAATGGAAAAAACTTCTTTCTTAAGGGAATTAATCTAGAACTTGAGTGGTTCTTAAAGATCGAATTTAAATTTTGTTATTTTCTAAATAATTACAATTTTATTACATCTGATTCTAAATTAATCAATTACACTTTTAGATCAAATTGAACTATTATCTAATTTTGTATTTGAAAAAACTTCCCTTTCTTTAAATAATCATGAAGCTATCTTTAATATATTGTAACTCCAGTCTGTAGATTAGTTTATTTTATATAACAATCTTAAGATAGTGTTAGTATTATTCCATCATTTATTATGGTATCTAATATTTTTGATTAGTGAGGATGGAGTGTTATAAATGTGTGATCGTTTTCTATGTAAATTTTACCCTCTTATGTTGCCACAACTAATTTATCTTTCCATAAATTGAGATCTGATATTTAAGAATCCCTAAAGTTAACCTATCTTTAGGTGTTTGATTCAGTATCAATTATGCTTATTTGTGTTTAAAAACTCTCTATTAGTAAATACTTAGATGTGTATTTAATAATATTTTCCTCAATCTCCATTAATTAAAAAATGTAAAAAATAATATATAATATACACAATCACTTTGATTAGTCATATTTTTTATTTGCTTATTATACGACTGTCTCATACTTAGTTGAATATTTAAGATATAATTATTAGAGTTCTTTTTATTCAACAGGAGATAATTGAGTGTAATCAACTGATATGTATGGAAAAGGGTTATTGATGCAAGGTTCATTCCAAAGTTTTATTTATAAACTATCGAAGATAGCATGCTTTTCAATTAACTATTCATCAGACTCCTTGAACTCAGATTATGGGAAAGAAAACTCTTAGAAATATGTTTATTCAACTTCTTTAATAAGTTTGCCATTCTAAGCTTCGAAAATTATTTTTAATGGTTCATAATGAAGTTAATCAACCAACACTATTTCATTATAAAATATAAATTACCTGTTAATTCATCCTCGTCTTCCTCCTCGACAAATTTGTTAACATTATAAACAAGAAAATATTCTGTAGCCATTTGTAACCATGCTGCATTCTGAAATCTGAAATAGACATGAACTGGTACATTATCTTATTAAATCGCTTCTGCACATATATTTTGAAATTAATCTTATGCTTATTATAATGACAGTGTTCGTCCTGCATAAATTCTTAAATAAATTTATGACAAATCATTTAAATAGACTTTACTTCCTTTTAATAATGCCATATAGAGCTTTTAAATTATAATATAATTGTACTCCTTGAAACATGGTTAGTTTAGAGTAGTCCAGCATTTAAGATTGATTATTATAGAGCACTGTATTTTGTAGTAGGTCACCGAATTATTGTTAAACAGCGTCACATTCCTTTTGCAATTCCTCAGTTAATTCTTTATTATCTTTATTTCCTTTCTTTTAGAGTTTATTAAAAAACCCTTAAAAATATCCTGTCGATTTGTTTTCTAAAATCTTCAGAACATTTTATTTTTACTCAGTATTCAATTCCTTGTTTTCTTTAAGAAAATGGAGAGCATCAAATAAATTAAAATCTACCTCCAATTCTTATAAATCGTATGGTATAAGGGGTAATTAGTCGAAAATGCCTTAATTTGTGATAGGATCAATATTCTTATGATATTATTTCTACAACTATCTCCTATGATAGAGATATGGGGATGGGTCAACTTATACCATAAAAGCTGATTGATGATTTTTTAGGATAATATCTGTTAGATCATCTAGATATTGATCGCCTACAGGTTTGTGAGGGACTCCAATCAAATTTATTTATTTTTTTGCAATATCTAATCTATTATTATAATCTCTTACTTATTTAGGATTGAGGAAATCCTAATGTTTCATAAGCCTTTGTGAAGTTTGAAGCATAAAAATCTTCCGTGAACTTGTTTAGAATCCGAACTGCAGAAACCCCGAATCGAATTTTGTTTATAATCATTTTTATAATTCAAATCCCAACTTCTTTAAGCACTCAATATGGCTCTATATTTCATTTTAGCATAATTCTTCTCCATTGTTCATTATGCACTTATCTCTTGCATCTCTGGTATCTGGACACTAACAACAAGGCCTGTCTGATTTCTGCACATTTTAAGCATTACCCATAATTAATTTTTATTAATATTTTATGAACGCTTATAATATTTTATTCTCTAAGATAGGCTACGCCTCAACTTTGATAGTCTCAGCATTTATTGTCACTAGATACCCCTTTGTAGATCCAGGACTTTAGAGAGTAAAGAAAATAACATTATGATTCATTATAATTCCATTTAAATTTATTTAGCTTATTCTTTCATTCTATGTGCTCTCACTTGTTTCTTATAATTAACAGGACTCTCTAATGGTATGAGATAATATTTCTTGAAATCCATATGATTAATCTTCATTGCCAATTCGAAATCAACTTACGACAACCCATCCAGCGGAGGTGAATATCTAATTTATTTTTTTTAAGTACAGTTCTAATGTTAACAATTCTCCCTTTTAATATTGGAAACTCGGGCAATTTCTAGTTGTATTTTTGTCTCGATTAAAAAAAAATAATCATACCTAATGTTGCAACATCGTTTATGAATTTGACTGCGTACATAAAATCCTCTGAGAAAAAATATCTATTCAATCTTAAATCTGAGACATGCCAACCTAATATTCTTCAAAATATTTTAAACCCTCTAAAAATTCTTTCAATTCAGACGCCAATTTATGGACATGTTGAGGTTGCATTGGTTTCCCATTCTAATTGTATCTACAACACTTTGTGATTGTTTTATGGCTAAACTCTTTCTAAAAAAATGAAAATAAATGTTTAGGTATAATCATTATTATATTGACTGGAATGGACTTTTGGTATAAATACTCCCTGATGGTCTGTTCTGGTCCTCTCTTAGGTTCTTATATAGGTCAATGTTTACTTGTCTGAAACGTCGGAGCCATATTCTCGGGGACTCTTATTGCTCACTCTAAAATTTATCTAAAGTACAATTTTACCTTCTTTCTATAAATTTAGGCTTCTCAGTTATTTTCTTTGTCTTCTAAACTAACTAAGATAGTTTATTTCCAAACGGTTTGTTAACTGGAGAATGATTACTCTATTGAAGAGGCTTTCTAACATGCTAAGAAGCAACCTTTCCTCTCTACTGTCCAATATTCATACTTCTAGATCTACTCTGTTGTGATTATGTAGGAGTCTAAACCTTAGGAGTTTGTTTTTGATTAAAAATCAATTACTAAATCTAAATTATTATCTATTAGTCTTAGGGACTGACTTTATAACGTTATTTTTCAATCTCCTCCTATAATTTATTGAATATCAAAACTAACTCAAGTGATATTTATTAGCCAGAAGAAGTGCAATTAATGATCTTAGAATTGATTTCATATAGTTTCCCTCTAAAGATCTTAAAGCTTTCTCTTGCCTTATTCAATTAAACTAATTGTTAATGCTCATCTTCTCTTGATGAGTTATTCTTTATACTTGCAGATGACCCACAATACTGTAAACTTTCTTTTCTTGCATCCAAATCTAAAGAAAATTCTTTATTTGGTTTAGCTCTATCCGTCTCTTGGTAACTAGTATGTGGTCTTGAAATTAGGAATCTCTAATCCATATTAGGATATTTGATTTACTAAATTACTAAGTCCTTCTCCTGAATTTATGATTTCAGTGAATAAATTTCCTATTTTAATTTGCTAATCAACAAATCTTTGGAATCCTAACTATTGTTTTGTTGTTTGAATTATTCTATAAGTTATTATTTAATCTTATCATTTTATTATATAGCCAATTTAAAACCTTGAATCATTTTATTAACCTCCTATTGATCGTATTTATCATTATCTTTCAATTAAAATTATTCATGTAATCCCTATTTATTTTATTATTAAAGATTATCAATTTATAACAAATTCCATTTGAGCTCTACTTCTCTATCTGATAATAACTCTAATAATTAAATATTTATTTACTTATATTTAATAGTTCTTGTTTAAGAGCATTGTTTTCATTTTGCAATAGAATGAATGCATCATTATTCTAAACTTCAGTGATAGGCTTAATGTTTTAAGTGATCTTCTTTTTTATGGCTCTTGCCCTGGTTGCATATTTAAGAGTATTGATTGATTCTTCTTAACATATAAAACTTTATTGTAAACAGGCTATCATTAAAGTCTTAGTATTCCCTCCTAAAGAATCTTTTAGCATTCTAGTTAGTTTGGAATCTCTATAAGGAATATGAGATTTCTTATTATTATTATTTTCTGCTAAGGAATTGATACAATTCCCCAACGCTAATAAACTTCTATTAATATTAGACCCCTCCTACTATCGTATACCTTTTCCATCATTAACATTCGCTTTCTCACTACCAGCCAGATCAACTAGACTCAACTTGCTATGAAATTATCCATTTACTATATAAACTTATATAACAGCATGCGATCTAGAAGAAACATTATTTGCATTAGTGGCAGCCATCACCTTATACTTTTAATTATTAAATTACCCTCTTTTAATTTCCACTCCAAATTACTTATTTTGCTTATTCTAAATTAAGAATTTCAACTTCAAGAGCATCTTGTACCAATGCTTTGCCTTGATCCTCAACAAGATTTAGATTGATATTATCTCCTATTAGATCTCTGATTTATTCATTATAAATCTCCAAGTAGGAAATGCTTATTTTGGCATTAATTTAAAAGAGTTGTTAAAGTATCAATGATACGAGTCCCTCATCTTATACTGATGGATCATACAAGTTTCCGAACATAGTATAACTCTTTCCACTCCCAGTTTATCCATAAGCCAAGATAGTCCCATTATAACCTTAAGACACACAATCGTTGATCATATCTTGAATACACTAATTTAATTGAAAATTTACAATTTGATATATTTCTGGTGTGGCTTCACTTGAATTAAACACATGATCGAATGTGAATGCTCTCTATTCTACAACTTCCTATTAATTGAGAGATTATGATTAGATATCCATTTGGCAGATCTGAGTTGTTAATTTGAATAAATACTGTTTCTGATCCATTCTTAATGGTCTTGAACTTTTGCTTACCCTCAATAGGCTTTATTCTAATACACACTTTAAATGGCTCTTGCATTTTATTTGTATTTTTTATATTCAAAAATTAATAAAATTAAAGAATATATAGACTGTTAATATTAAAAATAATAATATAAATAAATCAAGCCCGTTCTGTTTTTTGTGTACTTTCAATTTTATCATAAGTTATTTGTTTCCTATATAACTCGAAGTATTGTTGTGGACTTAATCCTCTATTATCTTATATGAAAAAGTAAGCAAATGTCATATAGAATAGGTTTTCAACTGCAAAGATGGTAAAACTTCCATAAATTCCTATTGAAGCTTACATGTAAGGGAAACAGATAACCAAAATAGCTTAGAAGGTCCATCTGAAAGCTATACTAACAAATTAGCTGTTTGCATCATTTAGTTAAGGAACAATAGCCTAATTATATAAAACAGTATTACCCAACATACAGGACAGATACTCACAGAAAAAACAACTAAATTTAGTATAAGCATGATGAAGGTGGCAAATAGAATGTCATATTCGGTGTATGTGGCTAAAGCAGCTACAATAATATCTAATATCATTATCAAGAACGATCCTAAAAGTAGAATATATCTATTTCCTAATTTTTCCTACAAGAAAGGCGAAAAGAACTGTGCTAAAAATCCAGCGATTCCTATACAAATAGTATAGTATGTAGTAATATCAAGTTGGTTATCTGATAGAACTTTGAATATTTAGGCAGCATAGTAAAGTACAGAATATGATCCTCCCCACATCTAGGTTAATAAAGACAATATTGCAATCAGTAATGGAACCCTTCCACTTTTATGAAGCACAGTGGAAACGCTCTTTTCATTTTTTTTATCCTCAGCAATATGTTGATATTTGTCATAAACTCTTTATGTGTCTTCAGGAACATAAATTTCATCAATTATTTTTCTTGCTTCCTAAACTTTTCCCAAATTAATTAATTATTCTGGACTATCATAATTAAAGAATAATAAGATATTCGATGATCTGAATGTGAAAATAATTGCAGGAACTGAAAACACAAATCTCCACCATTGTGATCCCTCTCCACTCATTCTATATATTTATTTGAATTTAATACGTTAGGTAACCTAAGCCCATCAATTAACCTATCATAAAACCAGTAGTTAATCCATAGCCATAAAACATGCTAATCTATTTGTAATATCTTTCTGGGCACATGGACTTCAAATATAAACCAGTGATATAACTGGACATTCCATTTGCCAATCCAAGTACAAATCGAAAAACTGCTATCACCTCTGGATTTGCTACAAGTGTTAGCAAGCTGAATAATCCTATGAAATCTGCTAAGTGAAGGCATTATTTGTTTGTCAACTTCTTTTTGATAAATCCTCCAAGAATAACTCCGACAGCACATCCAGCAGGGTAAATACCATTAATTATGCTCAACCAAAACTTCTAATCACTTTTGGTGTGTATATTTCTTGATATATTTATTGTTTATAATACAAATTTGCGAACATTGTGTCTGCACTCAATGTCAAATAAGTGACTACGTAACCTAAATTCATCGAACCAAGGACTATATTAAAACACATTAGCATAACTTTGGGAAAGTTCCTCACTGCTGGTAATGTTTTTTCAACTTCGGAAAGCTTTAGACTCATGTAAGATGTAAATTTTTCTTTAAAATAATTATCAGCATATGTTAACTATGCAATTAAATTCTCGAGAAATTCTAAATAATACAATTAAATTTAATATGTAAATTATAGAATGGTTATATGATTGATGATCTTGATTAAATGAAAGTTCGAATATGGAAAAGGAAAATATATTTATTTGTTTATTATTTAAATATCCTTAAAACACAATCACCAAATAAAAAGTAAAATTATGAGACTAACATAATATTTTATTTATATATAATTCAACAAAAAATCTTTAATTGAGTAATAACAATGTTTTTGAATATATCTCAATCATAATTATTATTTTGTAAATGATTCTCTTGTTGTTATCTCTATATGTGGTGAGAAATAAAATAGTTTTCGATTCCTAAACGCAGGTTTCAGGAAAGCTAGCTTTTAAAGATAATGAGCAAGACATTTCATTATGGTTCAGACCCTAGCCTTCATTTATACAAGAAGTAAAAAATGTTGATCCACCTATTATATTTTCCACGATAAATGATCATAGTGGGTATAATCTCTCAATATTCTATTTTGACATAATGGACAAGGAACTTTCGATATATGTTGATGTCAACAATTAATCGCTTTAAATATTTTAGTTTATTTTTACATCAGATGAGACTGATTTCATGTGGATAAGACTTTTGATCCACAAATCAACTCAAAAGATTGAATATATTGACGTAGATAACAAAAAAAGAATGTTAAATAATTTATACTCAAGTTAATTAAATATGCTTTATAGTTGGTAATCTATGTTATTTAGTTGTACTATTTATGATGAAATACAAAATTTGAAAGAAAATGTCTTAAAATTACAAAATGATGTATTCTTAGTATCATAAGCTTTAAGAATTTTCAATTTTCGATAACACATTATTGAATTGATTTATGTAAAGTATTAACAATCTAAAGATAATTTTCCTTTTATGAATATCAATGATAAAAATTGGAGCATTTAATTTATACTTAATTAGACTGCCATAATGGCTGTTTTCAATTATGGATATTCAAAATCGATGAACATAACATTTGATACCAATATGATTAATTAATGGATAAAAATAGTTGTATTTAATGAATTTGATTACATAAGGTGTCAGATGGCATTCAAAGACTACTCATATGAATAAAAGGTTTATTATAAATTTGAAGATTAAAATTAAGTTGTAAACTAGAATTTGTTTTATATTTTAGATTTTTCTATTAGCAAATATTTGGAAAACTATTAAATATTTATTATTAACAAGTATTCTGAGACTTAGGTTATAAGATTGGATAATTTTTGCTACTAAAATTGTAAAACTTGTGACAATTTGAAATGCCTAGAGTGCAAGGGTTAATTATCAATAGAATCAAACTGTCTTTGTCCAGTAAATTAGGTCTATGAACCTACCCTTGAGATATGTATTGACAAAACACTCACTAAGAATATTAAGATGAACCCAACTTTTGAATTAAAGTAATGTCCTTTTGGAGAATATTATAATGATAACTATTAAATTTGTATGGAATGGTAATATATAAATAATATTTAGTCCAAAAATATAAGAATACTACTGTACTTCATGTTTATATAATACAGAAACATGGTCATCAGATTAAGTTTGTGAATATTAGGAAATTTTTCAATAAGCATTTGTTTAATTTCATACCTCCTTATTTATCAGATTGAAACTAAAGAACCAAGAATTTGACTAAGAAAATGGTTTTGACGAGGAGTATAAAACAGTCAAACTCGATAATAATCGCGTACTGGTAATACAAAAAGATATATTTTTAATTATGCATAGACTTTGCGAAAATAATTATTTTTTTGATTAAAATTTGTCTAAATGCAAAATTTTACAAAAAGGATAATAATATGGATATTATATAGATAAGAAATATTGGGGGATTTGCAAGATAGGTTACAGTTTATTGAATAAATGTATTAAATGCCCTAAAAATTGTTTGTTTTGTAGATTTTTTAATTTAAAAATAATATGCCTCTTACCTGAATAAAATTAAATTATTAATTCAAAATAATTAGTATATAAAAGGAAATGACGAATAGCATTAACATTCTATTTCATAAAATACAGATGATGATTGTGTGATTGAAAATTGCTTGGTTTGTTATTTTGCTTCATGTCTTCTTTGTGATGAGAAATACATATAAGATTCTGGAGATATTTGTGTTCTTGGGTCATAATATAGTAACTTTTTTACCCTCTAGATAAATAACAATTTAGTAAAGCCGTAGTTCGATTATCAACAAATGAGTTACATAAAATAGTAGCTAGAAAAGGCGAGTATAGATCTGAACTATGATGATATCATATAATTAATAGTATTTGGAAATAATTATAAAGCTATGAAATAAAACTAATTACCTTAAATCTAAAGTCACTATCATGCTTATTAGCGGATATATTGCTTAAATTAAACTCAATACTTCAATAGTAAATTTTGTCACTAATTTGTTCCTGGATATCAATATATCTAATCATAAAACAGATATGTTTATTGTCCAAATGAAATATGCTCCTATGATTTAATCTATGAAGTCGTAATACACTTTACTAATAAACCTTCAATCATATTTAAAAATTAGATATACTTAAATTTTTAACATTTCATGTAAAGTATACAAATGGATGAATTATTAATATAGAATGTAGTGATTAAAGCAACTGTTTATGCGTTTGAGTCACCTTAAAAAGCTTGTGAACATCCGTTATTTTTTTTTGTACATCTTTAAACTCACCAGAAATATAAAGTAATCCTCGATTTCTAAGGAGTTTCAGTTTTTTCATATTGCAAAAGCTAAATAAGAATGGATTTCAATGAAGTGACAATCATGAACCTACACACTTGCTCTTCGTTATAATTATAAATCAACTCCGATACAATTATCATAAAAAATTGTACTTTCAATAAATAAAATAACTTGCAATTAAATTTGAATGGGACTAATATTTAATTAGAAAAAATTTACATTCAGGGTATCCTAAAAACCTAATATTAACCAATAATCAATATAACTAATTCAGATTAAATAGAGAGTATTTTTATAAGAGATTTAACTATAAAGGGCATAAGTTTAGAAGGCTAGAAGATGATCAGAATTGGGAATAAAGTTATTTCTATAAGAATAGAAAATATAAGCCTAATAGAGAATTATTTTAAAGAACAATCATCTTTTATTAGTTTTTACCAAAGTATTTTTCTTACTGTAAATTTCATTTTGATTGATAGCATGCATTTTGAGAAATCAGGAGTCATGATATTGGAGTTAAATGAGCCAACTCTATTAATAATTAATAATCTAGTTTTTAGAAACTCAACTTTATCAAGGTACAGTGTTCCGTTTCAAGCAAATAGCCTTAATTTGATTAATGCCTCATTTTTTAACTAAAATGTAAAATATAGCAGGTTAATTTTTGTGAGTGAATAACTAACATTAAATAATATCCTATTTTAAGAAGTGATATTTTTTTAAACATCCATTCTTTAATTTTCTGGAAAGTTTATAAATATAACTTAATTTTCAATACAGAACTCATCAATTAGAAATCTAGATAGTTTAACAGAAATCTATTCCAACTACTTTGAATTCAGATCAATTTCTATCATAAATTGTACATATTTCTCGATGATGAAATTATTAAATATTTAAGGGAAAAAAGGTATTATTAGTTCATTGATGATAATTAAAGTTACAAATGATATAGATTAATAATTTAAGGAGAATAAAGATTAGTAATAATAATTTAAACAAAGTGCTCTTTATCATCAAGATATGATAAGTATAGATGCTGATAAAATCATAATTAAAAACATTTACTTGTTAGACATTTAAAATCCTTAAACTTTTCTAAACCTAAAATATCGGTAATTGTAAATTTATGGAATTTATTTTGACGAAATAAAATTTCATTAAATCAATAGATTTGAATAATTCAGTATTATCAAACATCTGATTTAATTACAATCTAATAACCAGCAGAATAGTTATTGCACAATTAATAATTTCAAGGTGAGGAATATTTACACAAAGAACATCTAAAACTAATAGTTTAATAACTTAACCCTACTAAATTTAATAGGTGGATAGGTTAAGATTAATAAAATAAACATGAATAATTTATTGACCTCAATCTAAATTTATTTGATTAGCGCTTTCTAATTACATTTATAGGTGCAAAATGTTTATTTGAAGAATGTACAGAATGTTGGTTTAGTGCATTTTTCGTCATCATAATTATTTTTACATAAGTTCTTATATTCAACAACTTTCAATTATGAAATAAGAGCTCCATTAATAAAAAATGATGACCTCTAGTCTCTAAATGATTTTATAATTATTAGAGGTTCCAAATTATTTAATTTAAGTACTCCTTTAATCGAAATCAAAAGTAATTCATCAATTCAAATATTATTAATTAATACAAAAATTAAAGTAATACATGTCAAAGATCATTTAATAAGCATATAATCAAGCATACTTGGTTTTGGTTTAGTGGAAATTAGATAGTTCTTAATAAGTAATCAATAATCTGAGAGTTAATATTCCTTTTATCTTTTAAAAGGTGAAAATCTAAAAGTAAGGATGGAGTAGATTTCATTAAGAAATATAAATATGGGTTTGTATTTGTGCATTAACAATTAAGAATTTGATGGAAGAAATATTTAAATATTCGATGGTAAATTAACTTCTTACTTGTTTTTATTTCTAAATTATTCAAAAGCTCTATCATTTTAAAAAATTGTTATCAAAAATGTAATATAAGAAAAAAATGCAATTATGAGCTTTAATATAACAAATCTAGAGAATATTTGGCCAATTACAGTAATTATTGATTTTTAAATTTACTAATACAGAGGGATGAGCTTCATGGATTATCAGTAAAATGACAGAAATCATGCAGAGATAACTCTAAAGAATATAAAAATAGAATAATCTTATTTCAGTAACAATATCTTCTCTTATTAAACCTTTTTGCCCTTATCATTCGATATTTATAGATTAAAAATATTTAAAGTAAATTGTGGAGTTTTCTTTTTTACAAGATTTAACAATATTTAAATCAAGAATAGCATACTAATTGATTTACATCAATCAGATTTATCGCACAATCACTAAGTGTAATTTATATAAAGTGAATTATATCAAACCAACATTTTAATTAATTAAAATGAATAATTAAACTAGGATAAGAATATGTATTTTGACAAGTAGGTATCAACTTAAGATGTCTACCCTCTCTAACTATCTTTCCATGGTACATAATCTTTTAAATAAATAAGAAATGGTAATACCTTTCAAGTTTAGTTTGATAAATAGAACAGTTCAATATATGTGCCTTCAGGATAAAAATTAAATACCTTTTAATATTTAATCTGGCAAAATTAGATCATGAAGAAATTTATAAATCTTTCTCAATTCTGATAAACTCATAATCTTTTCGCTAAGCTGAGAAAATTAGATGTACTCTAATTTAATCAGTTGATGGAATAAATACAGGAAAATATTCTAACTATCAAGAATTCAATTTTAGTGATGGAATAAATAACTTAGAAGACTTTGTTTTCATAATGAATCCTTATTAGAACTACTCATATTTGTAAAACGATATAAATTGTAGTGATTATACCTTGAGATTCAACATACGTGTGCTTCCTTGTTAATTAGGAGAATATTTTTATTAAAATATTTGCATTACTTGTGATGTTAATAAAAACTTGTATAGTATTACCAAGAAAGCTCAATATTGCTAAATTATAGATCCAGTTTAAATTTAGGAGATAAAAGTAGGAAAAATAAAACTAAAAAAAAATTATTGGAAACCAACTCTAACTAGCAACTAAATTGAATAATGTGAAAATGATCAAGTGTGCAAAGGAGGATGGGTAAGTGGGCATTTGAGTTGCAATTCCTCAAGGGTGGGTGCGCTCTGTAAAGAGTGTGATGTATATAACTTAAAAGGAGAAGGATAATATATTTAGAGTGGTAAAAATTGTTTTCTTTGTAAACCTAATTTTCTTTTGATATTAAAAGGATTCTGCATATTTGTATGGATTGTTTTATTAACATTAATGAATTACAATACGAATAAAAAAATAACAGAAAAATTCCTTCAATTTAAGATTATGAACAGGGTTTACTCTGACATTTTGATGAGACAATCCATAGACCAATTCTCTATCATAATTAAAATTTTCACTAATTATCTTTTTGTAATTTATTTAGTCTAAGAAAATTTATCATTTTTAGACTATCGAGCACTTTTAGCCATAAATTTTATAAGCAATCCATAGCTAATTATAACTACAGAATTAGATTGCATTTTAGTAAAACTACTTGATATTGATATCCAATACATATAATTAGCTTAGAGTCTCATTAGTCCTATAATGGTTTTAAGTATCGCCTATTTTACATATATGATTTTGATAGTTCTGAAATATTAGAGATACAGTTTCAATTTAATTATCATAATTACTTACAGTGTGTACTTGTTCAATCAGTAAATTATTATCCAAAAGTATGAATTTAATTAATTCTAGCTAAATTAAATTGCTCTCGTATAAAATTATTTCTGGTATTAAATGGATATACAGCAATCAGCAATTTCAATATTTTACCGATAAACATTTAAAAATGATTCAAATTTTTATAGGCCCTTCTACAGCAATCCTTTTGGTTATCCCTATATTGTTATTCTTTCTATTAAAATTCAGGGATAAGAGATCCATATGGTGCATTAAAAAATATGGTATTATTTATTGCGATTACAAATAAAATGCCTACTTTTAGGAAGTAATAAGGATATATACGAAACACATTATAATATTTTTATTATATTTTCTTAATTATGTCGACTAATCCATATTAATTATATTCATGTTAGTTTAAATATATTTTTATGAAAAATATAAGCCTTATGCTTTGAACAATATTAATTAGTTAGAGAAAGACTCATATCAACTTAGTGTATTCTGTTTAATTTCAATATTTCAATTAATAAAATAAATACCAATAATCACCTTTACTATATTAACGATTGTAAACATTGGGTTTTCTTAAAAAATTGTTGTGCAATTAATTATCAGTTTTAAAAGATAGTATAGAAATGTAATTTAAACGATCATTACAAAAGCCAAATAAAAATTTCCCAAACTAAGTAGGTTTAAACTGACGTAATATGAAAGAAGGCAATAAAATCTTTAAAAACTTAAACAATCAGTGAGCAAATTAAGTAGATCAAAAACATCCAGAAAATTGAATACTCCCACTGTCTCCATGGATCAATAAAACCTATTAAGGATAGGAGGAGAGATAGAATTATAATCAGTATAATTTGCAAGCCCATTATAAGAATAAAAATGAATTAAATAGAGATAAATCAGTTTACAATCATTTAAAAAATTTCTTTGGTTGATAACTACTGAGCATGCATTCCACACTATCCAGTCCACATATTGAAATTTTAAATATCTTTCTTCTAAATTGCATTCTTCCTTATTTCTTAAGTCAAACTATTTTAATAGGGATACTCTAGGATATTCTCTGTTTATTTCTCCACATTAATCACAAAATCGTTTTTGATTCCTCTTCCATACCGACCACTCCAAGCCTTAGTTAAGACAATATCTGTATCCTTACTCTACTTCAATGCATCTTTATATTCTTGGATAGCCAAACTTTCTTGACTTGAAATAAATGCGCTTCCTACCTAAGCCATACTTGCACCTAATTCAAAAACAGCTCTATATGATTGATTATCATGAATCGCTCCTGCAGCTATTATGGGTTTTTTAATTTCTCTAAACAATATCCTGATTAGTGGAAATAACCCTATCTAAGGGATATCATTTATCGAAAATGAACCTCTATGCCCACCTGCCTCAATACCTTATGCAACTATAGCATCTACGTATGGTTCTAATTATTTAGCTTCCTCTAGACATGTTGCAGTACCCATTAATAAACATCCTTTAAACTTTTCAAAAAAATATTTTTACGGCATTCCGAATGTAAAGGATATTATTTTTACGTCTTCCTATAACAAAACATCTATTTATTCGTGATAGGAATATTATCTAACTTCTTTAATATTTTATAATCCAAATTATTTCTCTAGAAGAGATTTCATATTTTATATATGGATTTCGTTTCTCTCTGGAAATTCATATGTAAATAAGTTGACTGCAAATGGTTTGTTTGTTAACTACTTAGTTCTTCGTATAAGATTTTAGCATGTTTCAGGTGACAACCCTCCTAATGGTAGTGATCCAAGTCCTCCTTCTTCCGATACGATTGCAGCCATTTCAGGACCTGAAACCCCCAACATAGGAGCTTGTATAAGTGGATATTTGATTTAAAGTAATTTATTCATTTTATTTTCCTAATGATCGATTTATGTTGTTTAGATTATTTATTAGCTTCTCAGTTAAATAAAAAATTGAAATACCAATAGGAGTATTTGCCAGCAGATTTCGCACAACAGATATTTGATTTAGAATTAATTCTTGAAGATGAGTCTGTTAATATTGAATCTGTTAGAAAATTATTGGATTTATATAGAGTAGTTATTATGGAGCAATATAGATGGCCTGTGAATACTATGGACAATTTAATAGCGAAAAACATACTTTATTTATTAGAAAAACACAGTAAATTCTAATGATGGAATAAGTGTAGAAACTCATTTTCCAACCACGGCCTGATAATCCGAAATAGATGCTTCGAACCCTTAAATAGAATATGTCACTCTAATATTCATTAAAAATACAAGATTTAACTCGACAAGAAGAAGACATACAAAGAAGACTGATGTTGAGGAAACTAGGAAAAGAAAATTTCTGAATATAAATTATATTTTTAATGAATTAAACTAAAGTCGTATTTCCTGATTAAGAGCAGATTGAAGCCCCTGTAGTTAAGAAGGTTAAATCATCAAATGAACCCTATAAGAAGGTTATACTGCCGATTGACAAACATGAGTAGGATATAATCCAGAAAGTATCTCAAAATTTAGTCACAATATTAACAGGAGGGACAGGTTGTGGTAAGAGTACATAAGTCCCTAAAATCCTATTGAGATATTATGAAGAAATGTAAATAATTTGCATCATATCAATCTAGAAGGAAGGATGTTAAGATAATATGCACTTAACCTAGAAGAATCGCGGCTAAAAGTTTAGCTCGAAGAGTGGCCAAAGAAATGGGAACTTAAGTGGGATCTCTTGTAGGATTTTAAGTTGGTCTGGAAGCAGAAGCTAGTAAAGAGACTAAAATTCTTTTTGTTACAACAGGAGTGTTCTTACAAAAGTTGATAAATGATCGGGAGAAATTATTGAATGCTTACCCGATAATAATCATGGATGAAGTTCACGAGAGAGACATAGATATCGATTTCAGTCTTATAATCCTAAAAAGGTTCCTCAGATTTTTTCCAAGATCTAAACTTATATTGATGTCTGCTACTATATGTGCTGAAAAGTTTTCAAATTACTTTTCCAAAAATTCCATAATTAATGTTGATGATGAAAAATACATATAAAGAACAAACTCGCTTTATATGACAAAATAGATGGAATAATATATTCAAAATTTGGAGAGTAAAGTTGAAGAGGATGATGAAGATCAATATAAATTTGTTTGGTCAGTCAGAGAAAAAGTTCACGTCCCTCCAGAATAGCAGAAGAAGATTGATGAGGACAATTAAAGAAGAGAGAGAGGAGAGTAGTTTCTAGTTTAGGATGAACAAGGTTGTCCTGACATTCCCGCTCCAATCATTAAAATAGAAAATTCAATTAAATACGAAATAGAGGAATATTACATAGATAGCATACACGAATTTTTCAATGAACATGACAGATTGTACAAATAGTATGAGAAGCTCGCATACTAACCTTCTGAATTCATACCATATGCACCTAAGATTCTCGACTCTTAGTATTTTGCGATTAAAGAAATATTAAAATATCTAGAGTAGCCAAAGATTAAAAACCAGTTCAAAGCTAAGCACCCAAACTAATAGGGAACTATGCTGATATTCTTACCTGGATATTAAGAAATTGTTGATCTAAGAGACTATTTAGTGAATGAATTCAATGACACATTTGAAATAATAGCACTTCATAGTTCCATCTCATAATAGAAAGACTTGGAATAGAAACCTGATTAGAAGAGGAGAATCATTATTAGTACAAATATTGCTGAAAGCAGCATAACAGTCCCAGATTGTATATTTGTAGTTGATTTTTGCATGTGTAAGGAAATCTTATACAATTCAAGAACATTATCAGAGAAATTAGCTCTCTGTTTTTGTTCTAAAGCCTCGGCAAATTAAAGAAAAGGTAGAACTGGAAGAGTAGGTCCTGGTTATTGTTTTAGATTGATTCCTAAACAATTTTATGATGAAAATTTCATTGATTATACAGTATGCGAAATGATGAGGAGTCCTTTGGAAAAGCTTATATTGAAATTAAGTAAGATCTTCTCGATTGAGAGTGATTCTAAAGTAAAATCTGAGAAATAAGAGGAAGAATTACTATTTAAGATCAAAGATTTATTTAGGAATGTTGGTTAAGTCTTATAAACAGCCTTGGACCCACCTCAAACATTTGCAATCTAATAAGCAACAAAGAATTTACTATTGCTTGGTGCACTTAATCAAGAGGACAATTTAATTACAATATCTTAATTAGGATTGATTATGTGTGACTTACCAATAGATCTTCATCTCACTAAACTTATAATTTATGGCATGATTATGGGTACTGGCATTTCCATAATCAACTTAGCATGTATTCTATCTTAAAAGAAGCCATTTTTTATTCATCAATTTTAGAGAAACAACAAAATGTTTTTGAACACCCTTTATTTATATGATGAGGGATAGGATGATGATATAATAATATATCTTCGGATATATCAGGAATGGGAAAAAGCATTCTTTGTAATGGAGAGCAACCTTAAATAAGGAATTAAATATTTTGATAGAAAGTAGACAAGTTTGAAGGAGAAATTATTTTGTTAAGTGAAATCAATAGATCCAAAACATATGAGAGAGATATTAATGTTAAAGATTGAAGTTTATTAGAGACTGAATAAATTTTAACTATCTTTTAGATAATAACTGACATAAGATTTGATAGAGAGAATCAAGACTGTATTTGCTGGGTCCTTCATGAGTAGAACTATTGAGATCAAGAAGGAGGATAATGTAAATGTCACTAGAAGGCTTAATCTAATAAGTAATTATGATGAGAGGAGAATTATCTTGTTGGAGAATGAATCATTTAATATTGGCGGATACAGCAAGAATATTTAGGAATAATTCTTAAGGAAAATTGAAGTACTGATGGAATCATACTGTGAATTTAATTGTTTGGAGTCTTGTAAACCCAGACTTTAATTCTAACTTTAGGACATTGACCACTACTGTAGAAATAATCCATTCACAACAAGATACGTATTTATTAAAAATTACCAAAAGTTTAATCTAAAGACTGAGAGATAAAAATACATTGATATCGTTCAAAAGGCAATCATAGCAAAAAGATGGGTGAAATGTGTTGCTGCTAGACCAGGTTACATCTCCATAGAATTTTATGAGTAAATCTACATTATATTTATTTAGCGATATACCACATTATAAGTTAGAGTTCATATTAAAAAAGCTTATGCACGAGGTTGATATATAAAATAGAAAATATTATAAGAAATTACAAACTAACAAATAGCTAATTAACCCAGAGCAAATTATAAAAAATGTTGAAAAGAATTATGATTATGATATCATAAAGTTCACTGAAGAAATGTAGTGCACTATATTTTATGGACCCAGAGCATAAGGATTTCAGGCTAAAAACAAATCTGGTGTTAATTTCGATTAGGATTCAATTAATTTCATCTAATTTCATCCAACTTAGAATATTGGATGTAATAAGATGGTGGTGGCTTATGAAATACAGGATACTGATGAAAACAAGAAAGTTCAGGCTAGACATACTGCTTGTATTATGAACAATTAACAGACTAAACATAAAATGTGGATGCAGATAATAGCTATGATCTTTGGCATTAGAGTAAGACTTTATCAAAATCCATCAAGAGTAAATTTATCATAAATAATTTAGACTTATTTTATAAAAACTATAGTTGATAAGCTGACTTTTGAGTTCGATCACTTCTTGCTTGAGTCTGATGCTATAAAAATCAATTAAATAAGAGCAGAACTTAGATTTAATTTGTTGGAACCTAAGTAATAGCAACATGATCTCTGGGAATAGTTCTTAGTTTTGAGAACTGAGAGGCATAAGATTAAGGTTTACGATTAAGAGCCATGGTTTCAACTATTTACTATTGAACAAAAGGATAATATTAGCTTATTATAGTCCTAATTCATACTGATGAAAAATTCCAGGAGAATAATGAGTTATGAGAAAGAGATTCATGCCAATGATTTCGAAAAAAGTGAGGCACAAAGGACAATTGATGAATTCAATATTAACTAATTCATGGCTCCTATATAATTGTATGTCATAGAGGATTATCAGAATGTTCCAAGTTAATTTGATGCTGCAGGAATTTAATTATTTAACTAAATCAATGAAACCTACTTTTAATACAAGAAATAAATAATAGCTGAAATAAATAAGCAAGATTTATATAGGAGATTTGATAAAACATCAATACTGATTTGTGATTAATGCTCTGATTATCTGGGATTTCACCTAAATTGTTAAATAGATTTTTTTGAAACTGATGAATGTGTGAAATAGTATTTTACATAAACACCCGACATTGAATATCTCACAGCATTAATATTTTCATTAAGGTTCTATGAATATGGAGACTAATACAATGTATGCACAGACAAGAACATTATTAGAGAATTTCTGAAAGATATGAGTGTTCTATAAACCCTTAGTAAGTTTAACCTGCCTAATATTGAAAGAGATTTCACTTTCATTACATGTCCTTCCAATGCTCACATATTGGGGTTCTATCCTAAAGTGTTTAAATAGCAAACTGATGGTGATAGGTTAGAGAAGTGCTTTATATTCAACTCTTTATTGAGAATGGTCCATCCAACAGGAAGGGAATAGTTATTGACTATGAGAAGGATGTCCAAGTTATAAATTCAAGAGATTCAAGCATAAGTAATTATTAAGCGTTAATGAAATAGGAATCCTAAGCTAGAATTCTCATCAGAAATAAGCAATTCCGATGTAAGGCATGTATTGATTTGACACAATCTGAAAATCAGTACTTTTAGGGTAACATTCATGACTTTGCTAAACATGTCAAAGAACCTAAACATAAAAAATGTGTAGAAGAATTACAAAAATCAATGAAATAATAATGAAATAATAATGAAATAATAATGAAAATTATAAACATCATTTGATTTCCTGCATCTCAATCTCTCCTTGTAAAACGATTATTGGTTAAGCAAGGATAGGACTTTATAATATGAATGATTTTAGCTTAACTGATGATCTTAACTTTTATATCTTTGATTTAATTTATTTTTTCTTCTCTAAATCAAGAAACTTAGATATTTTTGGAAATTTGTTTGCCAATGTTTATTCAATTAGAACTATGTCTTTCTCGTATGCAAATCTTACTTTTCCTGTTATTTATCTGATTAAGTGTTGAAATAGTAAAATATTGCAGAATATTATAATTGAATATCTAATCAAGATATCATCTTATTTGTCACCATAAAATACTATAATAAATGAGAACGACGCAAACAGCAGTATGTATGAATCAATTCTATTTAAATTATTTAATGAATAGGGTTATTTAAACTATGTAATGAGTAGGAAAGTTTAGCATAATATAAGAGTAAGGAACAATTTTTGATTAAATACATATAGTATGGTCATTAGTAAAAAGTTATAATAAATTCTTATCATTTCCCAGTAATAACAATTTTAATTATATTCTCTGTAGATATAACCAAGTTATTTTTAGCTTTTGAAACTGCTCCTATTTATTTTCCATAGATATATGAATATTGCAAATGGAATTATCCAAAAGCATATGGATAACGGAATTACTAACTTGTATAGCATATTTTTATGTGAATCTGAATAATACATTATCGACAAGTTCTAATATACCCATGCTATATTCGAATAAAATTTATAAGATAATTGCTTGAGTAAACTAAATTAGAAAAAAATAATACCTTTGGAGAATTAATTGTTAATTAAACATATATATGCTATAAATAATGATTAAAACAACCTTGGTATCATATTTTGATTATTTTAGATATATAAGGACTATAAATATTAAAAAAAACATATTAAGTACCAAAAAGGGAGTCAAAAACCTATAAATTACAATTGAATACGAAACATCTATAGGTATCAATTCAGCCAGCATGCAATCTAATTATGGACTTATAATCATATTAGGATTGTTAAACAAATTTAGAGACCAATCAATGTAATTGCCTAATTAAAAGTAATCCTTAATCAAATATAATGCATATAAATAATTAGATATTAATTTTAACATAACAGAAACTTAATTAATATTTTATCTGTCTAAAATAATTGAAAGTTTTCTATTGTTTATCTTATTGAATAGGAATTAGTTAGATATTTGGGTGTTGGTTGAATAACTCATGTAAGCTAAAATTATCTGCCAAAATGATATTAATAACCCTTTGATTATAAGTGTGTAATCAAATTAACAAATTTAACATTTATCTCCATCAAGTCCATAATTTCCTTGTCCTCTTGTGTTATAAATGTCGCATTCTTTACATAATGCACCTATATGGCCTTAATTACATGAATGATCGCCTACCTTCCAACCACCATTACAATTATCTTCACACTTCTCAATAAATTTATTGTGCAGTTAATATCTCCAATAATTAATTATGAGCTTAATTTATCCTTTTTTGATATCCAAAATCTTTGAATTTTCCTTGATCAGGCAATTCGTAGCCTTATAACTTACTGAATAGTAGTTTTTGTCTATATCACAGACCAAACACTAATTTTAAAATAAATATTCTCCTAGTTGGCAAGGGAATGTTCTAACTTGAAATGTAAGATTGCTTAATTCTTACTCATGGCTGCAAGTTAATATACATTATATTGATTGATTTTAATATGGATTTGATGTAAATGTTATATTGTCTATTATATTCAAGCCTTATTAGAGATTAATCTCTAATGAGTTCTATTCGATTGCGTTAATTAGTTATTTAAATATGCATTTATATGTAATATCGGATTTAGAGTCTTTTAATACAATAGTGATAGACTCATATAATTACTCATAAACCTGCTACTTTACATTCAGATATTGAAATTATTTTAGTAATTGTCCAGAAGGCATATATAAATATTCGTTGCCTTCTTTGAGTAATACATGATAATATTAATTTTTAAATTGATTTTAAAAATAACTCTTTCCTCCATTCAATGACAGAAATAACTAGAGCTCTTTGCTGTAAAATTTGTCATATGAATCCTAATTTATGTTAAATATGTATGTTTTTAAAAAATTGATATTTGATTAACGAATTTAACCATCTACAACTTAAGAGTTGCATATTTAAACGTTGTTTTTAATTTAACCTAAATTTGAAGTGCTCTTTATGATGGAGGAATTCATAATATGAAATGAAGCCATAGCTCCTTTGAATAGTTAGTTAGTATTTATATTTATTAAAATCAAATCTTCCATAATGATCTTAATCTATCCAATAACTTAAATTATATCTAAATCCAAAAATATATTATTAAAAATGGAATTTCTAATAAAATTTCTTTAAAATTGATTTTGTACTGCCACACCAGTTTGAAAAATTTAAATAATATTAGACTATAGAGTATTTTAAATGTGGATATCCTGAATTCTAACTAAAGAATTTCTTTACAGTATCTTAATACTTGAGGTTTGTAATTATGAGGGAGAGTAACTTGTTATAAAAATATTAGATAATGTGATTACGCTCTTAAAATCGTGTTAAGTTAAATGAAATACATTCGATTATTAACTAGAATTTTTAATTGTTAGATGGCTTATCTTGAGAGAAGATGATATTGCATGCAAAAACCCTGATGTTAATTAATTTACAGTTATATTATGAATTTATATCTCTTTACATACTAGGTTAAATAAATTATGATCCAATGTTATATTGTAATTTAAAATATTAAAGATTATGTTAATTATCCTGATTTATTAATAATTCGATAAATAAGCTGAGCTAAAAACTATAACGTCTGATTTTGTCAAATTCATATTAATTTAAATATTTCTAAGTACTAAATGGTACACTCTTAACTACGGCTGAACAAATATCAATTGATTTTAAAGCTCATAAACTTCAACGTCAAGCATTTTAAACTAATAAAATTGATAATAATTTGAAGTAATAAAAAATAAAGAGGAGGATAAATTACCATAGTCTATTACTTTTGATATTATTGAGGAGTTAACATTGATGGCACAATTTTCGCTTTTAAGAACAAGTAAAGATATTAGACGAGATGCTGAAAGCCTCTCGATAAACAGGAATGAATTAGTAGCTCCAAATACGTAACTTTTACGTGTGGAGTTTACGTTTTAAATTTAAAAATTTACAACATTTATTTTTGAATTAAACCCTGCAAACTACAATAATGTCTACTCTTCTACAATTTGAAGATGAATTTAATCAATTTTTATGCTTTCTAAATAATTCTCAGAAAATAAGGCAACTGCCTCATAATAAATGAAACTTTATTGCATTTATAATTGGTTAAGTGATAAATTTTTTAGTTAGAAAGACTGCAACTCGAGTTGCTCAAATTCTACATAAATGAATCCTAAATCGCAAAATAAACTATCTTGAAGTTAGACTTTTTTAAACTAAACATAACGGGCTTAAATTATCTTAATCAAGTGTTAATTTTTTTTATTAACAATCTCCTTTAAACAATCTGCATTCTTAACATTCCCTTGAATTTAAACATCATTTATTATTACTTAGACTAATCGTTAGAGTAAAAACATATTTGTATTAAAACAATTATCAAGATTGTTTAATTTTACTCCATCAAATGTACATTTTGTAGATTCTATATCAAATAGAGGAAATACTGATAATTAATGTATCCTAAAACTCATCAGTAGCTGTTCTATGAACACATATTTTGCAGATTGTATTTTAAGCAAGTAAGAATTTGTTATTGTAAAATTTTAAAGCTTAAATTATGATATAGAAATAGATTCTGATCTATCGCTCATAATAATACAGGACTAGTTAAATCTTGTGTTTGAAAACTACAATTATTACATATTGATGATTTGTTTAGCTTATAGAATAATTGTTTTATGAAAATCGCAATTATAAAAATTAATATCAGATGCAGTTATAGTCCCAGAACTAGATTCTGAAAACATTACTATAAATCTTGCTCCATGACTTTAAACAAGTCTAAATAACATATTTAAAATATTTAGGTTATCCACAACTTTCACATAAAAAATACCTTCTCTTATAATTGACCTGGTCATTAAAAAATCTATTAATTTTAGTTGTGTAGCCCCTATTATTTCTACAAAAATAGTGTTTAAAACACTGTCATGAATCATAATGTTGCGAACCGTCATTATTCCACCTTTTTCTTTTTCAAAGATAAATAATAATCCCTGAAGGGTGCAATTTATGATTTTTGTATCTAAGACTTAGGTGAATGTAGAGTTCAAAAACTTTATAGTAAAAGGCTTATCTAGATTATTAAGGTTTGTTTTATTTAATATTAAATTAGTTCCTATCAGTTTAAGAAATAATCGATCATTGTTCTTGTTACATTAGTCTCCTAAAGATGGATTCAAATTATTAAATATTATCTAATGAAATCTAAAATTAATCTGATCACAATGATTTAAAAAGAACTAATATTATTCGAACCATATGGTAATAGTAAATTTCACCTCTTGTTAATGATAGTACTTGTCTTCCAAATAAAATAAATTTTCATAATCCTAGCCCAAATTGTTTGAACTCATTTAAAATGATATGTTGAAATGTACAACTATTACAACTATGCTTCTAGTCATCTACTCTATTATTTATGAAAAATTATAATAGGTTTGATCATTTAAAATAATTATAGCTCTATTGGTTATCTACACTTTGGCATCTATAATTAGTTTATACCCACATTATTTTGCTTTTGGGCAGTAAAAAAGTTGGTTAAAATTATCAACTAAATAATTTTATTTTGGTTTCAGACAATAAGGAGTATTCCTATAATATAGTGTCTGATCACAGTCTAACATATTCTTTTAGTTCTATTCTATAAAGGTATTAATCAAATGTATTTATTCAATTACAGATTAATATTATAACTATAGAGTTGAATGATTTGTAAGAAGTGATTAATTTTATAAAACATAATGCAATCCTATATCTTATGGGAAATTCTGATATTAGATATACTGGATCAT
This sequence comes from Paramecium bursaria, assembly GCA_016759055.1. Classification (NCBI taxonomy): domain Eukaryota; phylum Ciliophora; class Oligohymenophorea; order Peniculida; family Parameciidae; genus Paramecium; species Paramecium bursaria. The sequence goes on from VMTU01000336.1 coordinate 89,110, forward strand.
ATTCGATTGAATATGAGATAGATTTCTAGCGATACATGACTTATCTAATATATCATAAAATTAACCAACCTTGCACCCGAATATCTAACACTCCTAAGTTTATTCAGGCTAATCTAGGCAAGAATGTATTTTAAAGGAATCAGAAAGAAAATAGTTTCTTACAGGAATAATGCAAATTAATTGTTTGTTTTACAATTAACAAAATAAACAATGTTTTTAGCATCTGAAGCATCTATTATTCACTGATGCATAACCAGTATGACAAATGCACTATTTATACTAAAATTAACATTTGAACTAATTACGCACACATTTTAAATTCTTGAAATGAAATCCTGCTTCACAATAATGCTTGTTAGATGGATAGTCGTAATAAATTAGATAAATATCTTTAGTCTACGCTAAAAATATATTTGAATGCTCAATATTCCGTAAAAAATTGTACGATCTAGATTAAATGTAATGATCTTCTTAAATAGTATAATCGGGCGTCCCTCTGCTTTACAATATTTAAGATACAAATTATGAATAAACTATTTATGAAAATGTACAAGTCCTTCCTTCTTTCCAACTATTGGTGTTTACAATACATTCTAAACACTTATATCCTTAATAGGATGGGCTAATTAAGAATATACATACCATGAAGCACAGGTTCTATTTACTAAGTAATGACCCACCTTGCATCTTGGTATAAAAGTGTCTTATGTAACCTAGAGAAACGGTTATGATACTATTAACTCACATTTTAAAGTCTATTAATTGAAATAATCGATATCACGACATTCTATCTAAGGCTACGGCTCCTAACATAAAAATTCTTAACACTTTTTGCAACCAGGATAACAAAATTCAATTTTTTCTTCATATCTTCCATATTTATTAATTATTAAAACTTTTGAATGAATAGAACCTTAATTATATATGGAATAGATCATCTAATTAATATACTTTAATTGCTTAACCTATATATCAATTTTTCCATAAAATTTCGAATCTTCTATTTCTAATTAAACATCCATATGCATTAAACTATAACTTATTTTGTATTTCATCCAGACTTAACTTTTTATCTCATAACTATAATTTAGCTTTGAATAAAATTTTTCATTTGTTTAATAACCTAAATAGAACCTTTCCTATTCGTATAATAATATAACTGTAATATTCTAATGCTCAAATTAAGCGATGTAAAATCTTTTATAAGGATAATTCATAACTATTCTAGTAAATGAGCATATTTCAATCAAATTTAAATCATTCTAAATCTTAAATTAATGTGTGTCGAAAAATGGGAATTAATCTACGATAAAATAATGACTATTTATGTTGCCTTGGTAATCATCATAAATTACAATAGTCACTAATTCATTCATACTTGTGATGATTCTAGTTTTCTGATGATTGTAATTATCCTTAATAGTAGCTTTATTTTAGGGGTAAAATATATTGTAATTTAAAGTTAAATCGTCACATTTAACTAATAAGGCGATCCATTAATAATTTTTATCATCAAGATCAATCCCATAATTTTCTTCTTTGTTTGAGGTCTTAACAGCAAATTGAAAATCATTATTTTTCATGAACATAGCAAGTTAGAAGGCACTCTAGCCATCATCTTATAATTGTAAAAGGGGGTAAACTTAATTCTGGTTAATTTCACCAATTAATGCTGAGAATAGTTGAATCCAAATAGTTAACGTGTAGCTAGTTTAAGTTATATCAAGAAAATTTTTGTTACCTATAGCTGTATTCAATATGATTTTTTGAATAGTGATGATGAATTATATTAAAAACAAATTTTTTATCATATTAATGTTATTTTACTGAATAATGTTTATATAAATAGAAAAAAAATCAAAATTAATAATTACATTATTTAAAAAATCTAGCAATCATTGACTTGTAGGGAAGTATGAAATATTGAGGTATACTCTAATCGTATTTTTTTGAGTTGATATCAAATTTCTTAGAAACTCTTAGATCTTCAATCATCATTAATGCCATTCTAAGTAAACTTCGAATAATAATAATCAATACTTGATATTTTATGTACAAATTCTTTATTATTCTAATCTGTAGATGATGGAAAAATATTCATTATAATTTAGCTTTGGATTACTTAATTAATCAGCAAGCTCTATTTCATCAAAATTTAAGTGTGTCTCTATATGATCTCTGATTATATTTATAGCTATCAAAATAGCATAGTGTTCTTATGAGAATTAATCAAACATAAATATTGATGGGGTGTTATGGATTTTGTATTAATATGAAAGTGCTTTGCAAAATTAGACTAATTCTGTTGGGAATCTTGTCTATCTTAGTGTTACTAATTTTGTCTTCTTAACTTATCTCATGTGAGCTAAATATATAGTGTGTCTACAGTTAGCATAATCTAGGTAATTTAGATTAATATAAACATGATCATATTTATTATACTCTAAACAAAATCCATATCTCAATAACAACTATCTATTAGAAAGTCTACCATAACAAAAGTATACTTATGAGTTAGTTTAGAAAGAATCTTTATGGGATGTAGACATTACAAAATATTAAACTTGGCTTTCTTCATCTGTAACAATCTTGAAATTCTCCCTTGGGATGTGTTAAGATTAATCTAGAATTTGATGCTTGAAATTATTCTGCAATTCTTCTAGTAATGGTTTTTAAGTGGTAAATTCATTAATCATCTGAAGAATATTTGATGATAATTCTGTGGATGGTATTATTTTCAACATATATTGAGCAATGTACTCATCAATAACATAATTAAACTATCCTGCTATTAATAATGCTATTGTTTCTTCCAATTTTGAGGTAAATATGTACTCATTTAGTTGTGAAACCATTTTATGTATTTCCTAAAATAAGTTTAATAATTACTTCTATAACATTCCATGTATTACCCATAGGGCATATTTGATAATCCTAAGTGTCGCAAATTTCAAAATAGGATACTGTGTTATCAGTAAGGGATTAAGCTTTATCATATTTCTCTAAAAAAGTTTCTTACAATTAAATATAGCGACTATCATATTCTTTTTTGAACAAGAAATTTTTAAATTCATCCATATCAAGTTTCTCTTCTTCTAACACTTCTATTGAATCATATGAACCATCACTCGATGAATCGGAATATTAATCTTAATACTATTAATATTCCTTTTAATATTGTTGATTTCTATGTTCAATGGCTCTCTAAATAGTATCGGTCTATTTTTTATAATCTAATTCATAGTAAACGTTGACACACTCATGATTAAATAGATCACAAAATGGAATTAATGCTAATTCAGGCAAAGTATTGCCAAATATCCTTGTTTACAATATGATGTATATTCTCTAGCAATTTTCAAGAGTAATAAAGTTTGGATTAAACAATTATTAGTATTATAGAGTTATTTCCTTAAATCTTCTAAACTCTGAAAGGAATTTTTATCTGTCTTTTTCTGCTTATCCTATCAGATAGTCATCATTTACAAGTTATTAATCACATTCAGACCAAAAGCTGAATGTTTCAATAACTTTTGGTAGGATATTGATATATTGGTACCATTTAGATTTAATACCAATCTATTATTGGTAAATCAAATATGCCATCAATATTCTTTTCTACCACTCGATAGATGCTGTATCTAGGAAATAATCAGGGTTTTCATCAAAAAATGTTTTCAATTCAGACTCGTATGCCTTTTTGCATGTAATTAATAGTGAAAGAGGTATTTTTATTAATTCAGAATTTTTTTCTAAATGCATAGTAGCTAGTCATATTAAAATAAGCATACCCTTTAATCCATAATAAGTAAGCCCATTCTTCAAACTGAAATTGGAATAATTTATATTGTTGATTTTCATTCCCTTTCTCAAAAAATTCTCCCTAAACATCTTAAATGATGATATTTAATTGGCACTTGAGTCATACGGCTGGGGTTTGTAGATTCCTTTAAGCTCTCTGAAAACCTTCCCGATTTTATTAGTTTTTTTTGAATTTTTCATAAGAATATTTCTTAAATATTAAATATTGGCGTAGTTTTGAGGATTTCACTAGAATAGCCTAAACTTTGTATAAATCAAATGGAATGATAATCAAAATAGAGATATATTTCAAATGATAATATAGTTAAGTAAATTTGTTTAAACTATAATCAAAGTATGTGGTAGGAGTCGAAACATCTTGATTAAAGGATGAAAAGAAATTTGAGAGCAACCATAAAAATTCATGATCACTAATAAGAAAGAGATTAAGAATACACCCATCAAAACGAGGAAGTTTACTAATATGAAGAGCCTTAGCAATTCAATGAAGATTAAATACCAACCCTACTAACTTGTTAAATGATGAAATAAGAGCCTCTCATGAAAAATTATGTAAAGTTGGAACTTCAAGATCCTTATGAAGAAGAAGAGGATAATGGAATGTTTGCTAAATTGGAGGAGCCCTAAATGATAAACTATGAAGATTAATTCTATTATGAAGATGATCAAGTATATATCCCAGACTACAGTGACTACCACGGAATAACGCACCACCAAGAATATATTGATTGATATATAATAATATTTTTACTACTTTTAATAGAATTTATTTTAATATTAACACCATATATTATAATAAATTAACACTATATCTTATAATATACACAAATAATATCATAATAGACTATGGTGTTCATCAACTAAAATACTATTTGATACTCTCTTTTCTTCTGCAAATAGATTATTATAATTAGATATTATATTTCTCTCTTATTCCATAAACTTTATCATTTTCTATCCCCTTTATCTTTATTTTTTTAATGCTAATTCATCAAAATCTGTTTGTTATATAGTAGAGGGTCTTATGGACATAAATCTAATTATAATATGTTATTTATACAATCTGAATGATACTAATATTGATAATCCCGATGTGGCTATGGTTAAATAAATGTTCCAACCCTAAGTTCCTGTCCTAATTGACTATGATATGATGAAAAATATCTGTAATAAAATATATGGCAAATCTTATGTCGAAAATTATAATAAAAAGTTCTATCAATAATATGTTAAGAATACCTTCACAGTATTGTTAATTGATTTTCCTGCTTATTTAGGGATTAGAAATCTAGTGAACATGTTATTTGGAATCACAGTGACATTGTAAGGAGCCACTCGATCAAGTAATTGTGAAATAGCTAGATTTCTTCCAATAAGACTTACAGAAAAAAAGTCATTAATAAATTTAGTGGAAAGGAGCTTTACAGTATTATTAGTCTGGACTAATCGCATAAACATCAAATATATTAATTCTGTGAGTTAATTAAATACATATAAACTTATGACTGTAGTAGCCAATATAAATAGAGTTTAATATTCACAATAATAGCATTAAAATGCAAATTTAACATTATTGTAAAAACCAAATTTAGCAAGTTACGATACTATTATGACTTACAAATAGGCAATCCACAAACCCAAATTTGAACTAGCAGCATCATTTAGGCCTTATTGCATTCTTTTAGCTATAGCCAAAGTTGAAGTCTTTGTTCTATTAATTAAATTTTTAGCATTAGAGATATATTTATTCTCTGGATGCACTTTATTCTCAGATGATGGTAAAGGAGGTTTATCATCATCAGCGTCATCATTCTATATTTCAACTTCAATAATTTTTTAAATAAAGCTAGGGGTAATATCGCTGACTTTTCTATAAATGTATGCCTCTACTAAAAGAGTTAGAAATGCATAAGCATAATAAAAGTAATCAGCATTTTTTGTTATTCCATTTATGCATATGTAATCTTTAGTTTCCTCTTTGTCGTATTTATCAGATAAGACAAACGGTCCTCCTATAGTAACAAAGTAGAACAATATATTCATAATAGCGATCAAAAAAAATGTAAACTTTTAGCTACTTAAATAAGAATTCAATGCTGATACTTCATCATTAAATTTGTATATTTTCGAATCCATAACAAATATTCCGAAAAACAAATATAATATATGTTTAATGAATGATGTGAATCTATGGGTAGTTTTCCAATAGTAAGCTATCTCTCTTAATGAATAACCAATACCCATATTTAGAAAGTTGTCAACATCATATGTCATGTTTGAGTATTCAAAATTATATGAATCCCAAAATATCGTATAAATACCTTTTATTGCTTATAAAGTTAATGAATCTTCTATTCTTATTTTTTAAGGAGGTATTATTCTGATTAAACTAATAATATCCCTTTCAGTGTAACCTTTAGCAAACATCACATCAATGAGATCATCATTTAAAGAATAATTGATAAATATTTGGTTTATACTATTTTCTGATCTGAGATTCTCCCATATGTAGAGTATGAAATTTTAGTCAACTTAATCAGATTCCGGTAGCTCAGAAGGCATAATTATGATATCCTAAATTATGCAATCTTTTTCTTAAAAGAAGTTGAATCCATCTTTGCAAAATAAAAGTGGTAAGGGAAAAGGGTCTCCTCTGCAATCGTGTGGATAAACAAAAAATCTAGAGAGTAAATCAAATGTTTCCAAAGATAGGCAAATCTGGTTCTATTGAATATATCTTATGAAGTGAGTGATAAAATTAAGATTATACGGAGAATATTTAATGTATTCTGGGAGATCTGAAATAATTATTTCTTCATTGTTAAATATCTTATGAAGTAATTACTACTTTTCTCCATAGATATCTGATAAAAATTATATATCTCCATTCAAATGACACGTAGCACTTCTCATATCACAAGAATCGAAAGAATTCTTGTAATTTTTTGGTCTCTCACTCATGATTGGTTTTAATAAATCTTTAGTATAGTTATTTGCTGATTATATTGTGTGTAGTCGAATTTTAGATTTTGGCATTACTGATTTAATGGCATTAATTTTCAAATCCCCAGTTATATTTGTTGCGCTTAAGATGACCTCTTCGATACTGAACTATTTGTTGAAAATCAAATATTGGAAGAATTATTTCCACCCAACATGAGTTAAATTCTTATTCTATTCGAAGTTTATGATTCTTAAAGGATGTACAAATGAAAATGGTTTGTTACGAAAATAGGTTTTTATTTTTTGAGTAAATAAATCCATTATAACATCATTCAAAGACATAAAATGTATATATAGTATCTCTAAGTTTGGGTTTAGATCTGTAAACATAAACAGATCACATATTTCTGACCAGGTTTACAAATTAAGTCCAAGATCATTCCTTCCCATATCGAATACTTTAATCTTAAACTACTTATGTATAGTTAGCCATTCTTTGGAGTCTTTGATAAAATAAGCCATATGCTCGTCTTTCAGATTTATAATTTCGAATCTTATATCTTCCATAATAATGTTTGGATGAAACCAAATATATTTACTTACATGCTGAAAGCCTTCATCTGTTATAGTTAGGGAATAATAAATTAGGAATCTTTTTAGACTTAATATTTTATTTGTTTTGAAATCAATCCCCTCAGAAGTAAGAGCTTTGCAGCAATCTAGGGTGAGATTAGTTTTATGTAATAGGATTTCCTCAACTCGACTCTCTTCATTGTAGATAAACATTTTTCCAATCATTTTATAAAAGGTTTAACTGAAGGTAGTTGATGAAAATTATTCAACACCAAAATTAAAATGTAATATTTAAACATGCTGAAAGTTGATATTAAATTACTAAAGCATATCTAATCCATCAACAGTAAAATATTTGTGATGATTAAATTAAAATTGTGGACTGAAAATGAAATTCTCCAGTAACCATTGTTTGTTTTGATAACTTTAACTTGTAATCTCCAAAATACAATTTGGATATTAGACATCTTTTTAAGCTGGTAGCTCCATATCTATTTAATTAGCCATTAAATACGAAAACTTTAATGACTTTAATGTAGGTCTTGAATTTATAAGCAAATCTAAGTACTCTTTACATAATTATACTGTAAACTCAAATTCTAGACTTTCATATTTAACTTACGTAAAATCTTAGATTTGTTGGAATATCTTTGGTTCATAAGAAGATCTTAAAATCAAATTTTTAAGTTTGACATATCTCCAACTAAATAGTTCATTAGCCAATTCTTTTAAGTTTTCTTATTCATCTTCCTAATAATTGATCTCAAGACTTTTTAAATGAAATTCTTTATTGAATGTTTCTAATTCCTTTTTGAATTTTTATGTATCAAATTTAGCAATTTTATAGCTGGCACTTAGAGAAACATTCTATATTATAAAATTCTATGAAAACAAGATGTTCTTATAAAATAAATAGGAATCATCTTACGATAATTCTTCATTGCCATCTTTCAATTAAATTTCTATAAGAGAACACTAAAAGATAATATATTTTAAATACATTTGATTTATCTCCTTTCTTTAATAGTTATGACAATAGGTTCGAAGAGCAATTTAGAATTTTCAATACCTGTAATGGTTTATTAAAAATGTATAAATCCAAAAGGGATGCAATATTTTCATCATCACTTGATAAGAAATCTAGTTTCATCTCCTTCAACTTGCTTTATTCAGGCTAAATTTTAAATTTCAAATAGTAGTCTTATAGAAACTCTAATTAATTTCGAGTTTACTCTATGAAAACCTCCAAACTTAGAGAGCTTAAATTAAGCTTTTCTAAAACATTCCCAGGAGATAATATTAATGAGCTTATAACTGTATTATATAAATATGAGAGATCAAGATGCTTATCAACTAGATTCAAGTTTAGAGTCAATTCTTTCAATCTATATGGACTGACCTAAAATGTAGATAACACCTTTTACTTTAATTTTAAGTGCTCGCTAATAATTAATTGTTTAGTTGAATCATTTGAAATACTTTCTGCTTCGACATCTACTACGTAAGGACTACAGTTTAGGATTCTGTCAAATAAATATATGAAACCATCCTTTGAAATTTAATTACTATTGTCTAAATATAATTTTCTTAGTTTGAAGAATCTTTTCAATTTATTATCTTATTAGAATTTCTTTATATCAACAAATATATCAGCTATTTATTGCAAGTAGCCATCACTAATATTTAGTTTTTGAAGTGACAACTCTTCAACTATTTAACTGTTAAAGTCAAATACAACATTTTTTAAAAACCAAATGTAACTATCATCAAATTATCCATCATACTCTTGATAAATGGTTAGCTTTTTGAATGTAGACGTTAGATTATCTTTTATAAAGTCTCTTTACATTTGAGTGAATAGAGTATTCAAATTTACACAATTATTAAATGTTAACTCTTGTAAGTTGCAATTAATTCCATAAATGAATCTGGATAAAAAATCCTCCTCAAAAGTGCAGCCATCAAAAATCAATTTCTTGATCTAAAAAGTACAATTATTAATGTTACTTAATAGTCCTTCTACTAAGTTCTTATTAATGGTACAATTATTGAACTCTAACACTTCTATACTGCTTTATTCTAAGAATATTTGATTAAATTTAATATATGTTTCTTTTTCCTCGTTTAAGCAAGTTAGTTTTAATTATTTTAGTCCCCTAACTATCTGATGAATATCTGAAAACTCTAGTAAATCTGTTAATTGTAATTAATCAATAACAAGATTTTCGATCTAAGAAAATGGACTGTATAGAGTGTATTATGCTAGAGATCCTAGCCCATCAACTTGTTAAGCATATCCTAAATTTAGTGTTTTTAAGGATATTTTAAAATTCTATTTCTTAAATTCCTCCTACTATAACTCCAGTGCAACTAGACCATCTTCCTATTTTAAGTACCCTATGTTTTTCAACTCTAAGTGTTCTAATTAGATTTTATCAGTATAAATAAGCGATGTAAGTAACACATCTACATTTATTGTGCAATAATAAACATTTAATACCAACTTTTTTAAAGATAGGATTCTTTAAATTGATTTTAAAGGACTAAAAATTTCATCCAACTCACTAACATACAGAGAATCTTAATTAATTGTAAGTTCTACTAAATTTAAGTATTAATTTTATAAGTAGAATTGGAAATGCTCCAAACTATGAGAAACTCCCGAACCTTCAAATATCAATCTTTTAAGGGAGAAATTCTATTTATTATCGGAAAGATATTTCTTAATTAACTCGTCAAATAAATTTTATCTTCCAGATACTAAACAACTGTTCTCATAAAATTTCAGTTCTTCAATCTATAATACTCCACCAACCCTTGTAAAGTTTAATTCATCTAAGTATTAAGTGAATAGCTTCTCTTGAATTCTATAGATCTGTTAAGGTAAGTGAAGGGTTGTCAACCTTAACTTTTCCCTTCCTTTATATAATTTAAAGGCCTCTAACACTCCTTCAGTTCTTGCATCATCCATACTCTATAGGATCAGCTTTTAAATATTGGAGTATTCATTAAACACTCCAAACCTAAATAAATTATAGATCAGGTCTTTCCGATTATAACTATCAACAGTGGATAGATCTAATTCTTCTAACATTATTTATTCTTTCTTAAGAATCCTATTCTAGAATGCAATTGCAAGATCATTCAATTTAGATAAGACTGACAACTCCTGTATCAATGAGTTCTTGACTTTGATTATTTTACTGGAATTAGTTAGAACATTATTAGCCAAAATCTAAAATCCTGTTTCATCTATGGCTGAATTATCAGAGATGTTGAATATATTTAATCTTAGTTTGTCATACCTATCACCCATCAATGCTTATGCCACTTAGATCTAGTTTAAATTTTCTTATTATTCAATATTTAGCTCTAAGAGTCCTTTTTCTGTTGATATCTTTTAACAATCCTAAATGAATCCATTAACGGACCCTAGATAGCACTAGTTTATGTTAAGCTATTATAATTATTCCAGATGATCCTCATGGTAACATTGATAGATTAAATATTTAAAAGCCTAGTGATTATCCTATGTGAAACAACCATTTAATCCTAATTCATAGTAATATGTTTAAGCAAGAGATTGCTCGAACTTCTAAGTTGATTTTGTAGTCAATCCGACAGATTTATAATCTTCATTTATTATCAGAGTTATATTTTGAAGTTCTTTCAGCTTGCTTATCAACGCTCCTTTGAAAATTCCTGGGTTGCTTATTATTGAAAGCTATATGAATAAAAATCTATGTTACAGATTTGATTCTAGTATAAGTAAAAATGCTTAGGGCAAACTCCTGTATGTCAAGATCGTCCAATTCATTTTGTTTGAACTTAAGTTCATAGTTGAATGGTTAGATCCAAGTAAGTAATTTAAAAAGTATGTCTAAATGTTGCTTATCTAATTGTGTATCAACAAATTTAATTCTTTGAAGCTATCGGAGGTCTCTCAAATGTGGTTCTATGTAGATCCAATACTCAACCTTAAAAGTGCCTTTGAAGCCCTAAAAGGAGAGGTGGCCATTCCATTTTCCAGCCTCTATCGACTTCTAATTTTATGAAACTTAATTATTTACTTTTAGCTTCCTTATCTATTCCTTGATGCTTATAGTAGGTCGGAACACGAATTTTCCGAAGTCAATATCATTAAATGCCTTAGCAAGTTGAACAGTCTTAGATCTCATCATTTTATCAGTATTAAAATTCATAAATTTATGAGAGAAAGAATTAATAAGGAATAATTTTTTAATAACCAATAATCAGAATCTTGGCAGAAAGGATTTACACAAATTTCAATTAATTGTTGGTTTATGTAAGATTGCAATATTTTTCACGTTCAATCTTTACAAATTTATGATATATTATTAGTCAGAAATGTTTATTATTATTTCAAGATATATAACACAAATAAAATTTATTTAAATTTCATTTAATTCTAAATGATAGAAAGAATAATGTAAAATGAATTCATTTATATCGGAATGTAATGAACCATCACCGTCATCATTTTATTATATTTTTTTCGAAATTTATTTATAAAGCATTTTATCTAAACTATTTTAGAATCATCATTCCAATTTCCATTTAAGGAGATTAAATTTGACTTTAAAATTAGGGAAGGGGAAAAAGTAACTTGATTTTTTAAAGTTAATGATTTCTTTTATAACTGAAAAACAGATGATCTCAGTTTACTAATGTAGGTTCAACCTGAAACCTTACGCTATGTTTTTAATAATTTTTCAAGAGAAGGAACTCTCTTGACTAAATTTAATTTTATGTCTAGTATCAATTATGAATTATTTCTCCTCATGCTGGTAATCATTCTAACTAGGATTTTTCTAACGTTAATATTTAATCCTCCTATCAAAAATATCGATATCATAGGAATCCTATCTGACAATTGAAAATGTCAATCAAGCAAAATATGCCCATAGAAAAAGATTACGACAAAATAAAAATTTCATCTTTAATGAAACCGAGTCTCGATCTGGAATTTCGTATTTTCCTTGCAAATCCATTTCAGAGTTTATTACTAACCTTTAGATGGATTGAAATAATAAAATCGCGAAGATAATCATTTCGTTAGTAATTTTTTTAGAAAAAATAAATCCATTTCTTGAATTAGTAATTAGTAAAATATGCTGATTAAAATAAATCATAATAATTTTTTAATTCATGGTAGATATAATAATTAATTGAGCTTTGATTGCATACATTTACAGAATAATGAAATAGATGATTGTTCTGTAATAAATAATAAAACACCTATCTATAAGAAATAAAAATTCAAAAAAATTTCATCTCCTAATGAAAGTCATTTCTATTTCAGATTCTAGACGTTGATCATTCTCTTAAATTTCCATTTCCCTAGATTAATTTGATATTCTGATTGATTTAATCATCTTTCTATCATACAAAGACCGTAGCATGTTTATGTTATATTATACTTTTATGGCTCTCTCTATATCGAAACATCCTTAAAACATAGGGAGTTTATATATCAACTTTATTTAAATTCTTGTGATTAATGCCTTATATTTTTATAATATCTTAGAAACTAATGAACTAATAAAATCATAAATTAGTAAAATGTTTAGAATTGAAAATAAAATTACCCTTATTAGTTTGGAATGATCTGAAAAAAATAAAACAGTAACAATCGAAGATAGTAGTATTTAAAGGGTCTTTTATTCGGTGTAATTTAGGTTTTTCAATGCATAAGGTTGAAAAAATACTTATAATGCAAACTAACCTTGAATAAGGTAAAATAGGAATTTCACATCAAAGTAAAATGTAAATGCTATCACTAACTATTTTTAATAAATCCGTAAAATCTCCCAATAGTACTAATCTTATTTATACTCAGTATATAAAATTCCAAAGTATTTTGTCGTTCGAATAGATTTCTTGTTTGATTTCCTCAAAGTTAAATATATAAATGTGGGAATCAAACTTAGCAAAATAATAGATGGAATAATGTAAAAATACATTATGTGATGATGTTGAGGGGTGTTAAATTCAAATTACTTGTTTAGATTAATCCATTAAATGTTTGATAATGTATTAGAAGAGGTCAATTATATTTAACTAACAATATACATATAATTACTTTTAAAAAATTAGTTGCTGGTTAAATAAGTATACACTGTAGATGGTTATTATAATAAAACTAAATTAGAACTAAATCAATTTAAATTTAAGCAATATTTAGTATGTTAAGTAAAGAAGAGAAAGAGTAACGAATGGACTGATAACCGAAAAAACTAGCTATAAGTAATGCACCCCTAAATTATGGAATTCCACAAAAAAGCAATCTAATTAAGGTGTGGTCAGTAAATTAGGATTACTAACGAATTTAAGAGAAGTTTGCAATTAATAATTAGCAAAATCTAACTAATCCTTTATTACATATAAGTAAAAATGTAGTTAGTAAATATCTTAATCAAAATTGAAATCTAATTTATTGATTATCTCATCAATATATCTGCGAATTATCTTTTGACTAGTTTGAAAAATAAAAATTATTGGGTTATATGTTAATTTGTTGTGTAACTCATGTATCCAAGAAACATCAGCCATAGTGAGATAAAAACTCCCTTTAAAATTATTTGATAGTTAAAAATGCATGGTTGACAGATATGTTCAGCTAATGCAAACTTACCAAATCCTCTTACATTGTTAATATCACACTCTGAACATACAGCTCCTACATATCCTTACGCACAACTATTATCACCTGGAATCCATCCTCCTAGACATTATTCATTCTTGCATTATTCAATCAAATTTGAATGCTTCTTTGCCCTCCAAAAACCAGGAATAAGCTTTATTTTACCAATCTTTATTTGTTCAATTTTACTATTATCAATAATGGTGCAAATTGAAGCTCTATAAGAAACAGAGTAATAATTTTTAGATGTGTCACAAATATGACATTTATTTTGATAGAGATATTCCCCTAATTAACATGGTAATGTTCGAATATTAAATCTTAAGACATTTTCATTACAAATTATGTCATTTTGTATATATGTATAGTTTGAATAAGGATTCATAAAGAAAGTTAAATTTTCTATAATATTAATACCATTCTAAAATACAAATTAGTTAATATTGGAAAAATTACCTTCTATTCCATCTATTGCTTGATTCAAAAAGCAAATTATTTTATTTTTTGCTAACTAATTTACAAATATAATGAAGTCATCATAAGGTCTTTCTTACTATTATGTGATTGGATTCATATAAATGAACTCTGATAGTTGAATTCCAGTCGGAATATAGGCGACAGTATGATTGACTTTAAAATGAACCTGATAGATATTTGTTTCAATTTATGAAGAATTATAAAAACTCTTCTTATTAAAACTAAGTGCTAGTGGTTATTAAAATTTTCTTTGATTTTCAGCTAAAATTAAAGCTTGATTTTTGATAGTTAAACCTGATCCATTTAATGAAGAATTCAAAATGTAACAATCATGAAATTAAAAATTATCTGAAATGATATTGCTAGAAAATATTGCGTTGTCCAAGAATAATTAATTAAATCTCCACTACACTTTTTTCTACCAAATATTTCCTAATTATTTCAAATTAGTATTTTAAATGTATAAATTGTTGATTACCATTAAAAAATTATTGGCAACGACAATATTAAAAAGCTCGAATATGAAATGAGATTAGGTTATAAAAATGTTTTTGAAGTGGAATATCTATGGAATTCTAGAAAAATCAAGTTTAACAAGATTTGCGCAATCTTTGCATTGATCTACAAAAATATTTTATAAACTAACATACATGTTATTTTATTACGAAATTTCTTGAACTAAGATTTCAAATATAGCACAATTACCAGTTTAATTTATTACATATATATTCTCTGCAAATATATAACTCTCAGTATAATTTAAAATGAAATAACTAAATCTTTGTAAATAGCTATTTTAAACATAAATATTTCTAATTAATAAAGAGCTGCCTCTAATTTATTAAAGTATAATTTGTTATGTTTGAAAAAAATAAATTTTATTCAAAATTACATGAGTTCGTTCACAATAAATAAATCTTTTTGAATCGTTGTATTTAGTATTTTAAATCTATAATTTTTCCATGCTGATTACTAGGCTGACTTTATCTGATTAAACGCCCTCTAAATAATACAACTAAAATATATCTGCAATTCCTTCGTATTATAAAACTTAAACATTTTTTACATTTATTATAGCTGATAAATAGTGTTTTAATGAAATAATTGGCTACCTAATGGAAATGAAGGAGGAATCATAAATTGATATTGATTCGAATTAAGACGTGTGATCAGTATTTGTAAATATTGGAGTAGGCCATCCTAATTTTAGCACTTTTGGATCATGGGTTTAGAGATAATCTTTAACTAAAATTCTAGATTGATATTGATTTATTAATCCTGCATAGGAATTAAATTAAGCTTCAATATGATTCATCCATAAATTATTTTTAGAACAATAAAATACATGATGATCGAATTGTGAAACAAGTTTATTAACATATACCTAATTAATCTGTTATTGACCATTATTTCCTTAGATATAAATCATTTGAGATTAACTCAACCATTTAATTAAGATATTTGATATAGATAATTATGCTAAAGTAAACTTAGATTATCTATCATATAATGAAAATTTGATGATCTCATTCAAAGACCCACCTGATAATACGATATCAGAAAGCTATAAACCAAAAACATCCGTTATTTAACTGAATGTATATAATAATTTTGCTTAATTGATTTTAATAATTTGAAAGTAAATTTAAGTTACATTTATGTAGACAATATCAAAATTTAACATGAAAATCGGAATAAAATTAATTTATTCGATGAAGTATGTAACATTGTAGAATTTAACATAATGGATTCCACCTAATGTTGCTTTGATATCAAATATATTCATAGGTGGAGTGTATTAATTTCATAAGCTTCAATATATATTAAATATTAAGTTTAATTTATGTGGGTATCTATAATTTTGATATTCTTCACGGTCATGTTTTAGGACTTATATCGACAATAAAATACAGATGATTTCTCAAGTATAAGTTCTCTTAATAAAAAATTATCTACTAAAATTCTATTGTTTATATTAAATAACTAAGAATCATAAAAATTAGTATTTGATATCTCAAAATTAATTAATTCTGCTTAAAAGTCAATTTGATAAAAGATAGTTTACTAAAAAGATGAATTTATTATCGATATATTATCGAATTAAGTGAATCCGTCTTTGAACAATATATTAGAGTAACTAAAAATAACCGATAATACACTATCAAATTCTCCTATTATCATTCGTTGTATGAGTAATTAATTAAAAGATTAAAATTACATAAATGAGGAATTAAATAAATACATTTAATATATGTATAGATCTCTGATAATAAATTTATTCACGTGAGTCATTATATCGATAAAAATGCTCTAGTCTTCAATTACGACGTTAATAAAATTACAGTTAATAAATTAAATTACATCTATGTCTTGATTGTAACTCATTTCAATAAATGTGGTTTCAACTAAGGAGTCAACAAATGATAAGTTAAAAAATAAAATATGAGATGCACGTAAAATGATCTCTTAACTGTTAAAAAATCTACAATTGTAAAATTCAAGGACTTTAGACTTAAATTAAATTAATAATTAATTATAAGTTTTTAAATTGCTAATCTCAATATGATGAAAGTTTGAATAAAAATTTTCAGCTTAACAAGCTGGAAATTGTGCAACTCCTTAAAATTAGAGAATCAATTTAAAAATAGCCTCAGGATAGAATAAGTTAATTAATTTATCATCAAGCCATAACATTTAACCATCTCGACATTCCTACTCAAGTGAGTCGAAGACGTAGACCTCAGCAATGACGGTGATCTACATCAAATGTAACCTGATTAATAGATTATCTAATAATTGTTAAATGTTAATATATGTTTTGTTTTCATAGATGAGGATCTAAATATTTGAAATATATATCTTTATATTGACAGTCAGGTTATAAGAACATCTTTTATTTGAACAGTAATTTACACTTTCATAATTTTTTATATACAGAAAATTATCTCTGAATTACTAGCATTTCTTTGTATTGTTAAAATAAATATATTAATTACAGAGAGAATAAGTATTCGAACTGTTCGAAATTTAATTACGCCTTATATTTTCATACTGTTTACCAAAAAATATCAGTTAATCAAATGTGGATTTATTTAAATCAATATCTTGATTTAGTAACTAAATTAGTTATTGTTTTTATAATTATTGGAATTATGTTGAATGAAATTCCAAGTTATACTATTTGCTCACATCTTCGCCAAGTATACAATCGAAATTCTCATCTAAAATATAATTTTAGATACAAAAAAAGCATTTTTATTTATATTCTAATTAACAGTTTTTTAAATCTGTTTCATAATTTACTTCTGTATTCTGTTGTTCATTTTATTCATTTGGTCTTGCTAAGTAATTCGAAGCCTTTATTTAAAACCCTTATTTAGTTATTAGACATTTTATTTATTTCAAAATATATTAACAAATAACGCAATGAGATGGACATCTAATGCATTTTTTATTAACTTATGTATAATTTAACCAACACATTATAGACTTCTAAAATTAATTAAAGTATCCCCTTTAAATGTTACATTGTTACTATATGAAATTATATTCCCCTACATCACATATTTAACGATTCTATATTTACCAAGTATTTTGGGGACATATAATTTAACCTTAGTCTTAAATGAAAATGCATTCCTTTTAATACAGTACTCTTGAATAATTCTTATCAAATTCAATAAAATTGCTGATTCTGATTGGATTAAAATTAACGGATAAATATTATAGAACTATTTCCGAATTTATATCTTAAAACGTACATAGTTTTCTTTATTTCCATAATTCAGTATTATAAACGCAATCTGTACAATAATATTCCTCTACTTTAGGACTAAATAATATAGAATTAACAATACCATTTCAGACATTTTTATTATTAAGTGTTAAAATATTCATACATTGAACAAATGATTACTTCTTCTGAGTTTTATGAAAGACCAATTAAGTGAGTGATTTCTTAACAAGTTTGTAATTGCTTATCATAGAATTGGTTTTCTTCACAGCTGCAATAGTTAGATAAATTTAAGTTATTTTCGCATTCCATGCATTGCATTTAGGTACAGTTCTTACAACCATGAGAGCAAATATTTGAAAATTCTTACTAATTAATTCTATTTGTTATCAATAAGTTGCTTATTTGTGTTTATTTGCTATTAAAATTCATATTTAATCCGAATTCTGCTAGGTCCTATCCTTCAATGTTGAGTAAGTTTTTGTTTTAATATACCCACTCCTATTACCTTTCATCTGTACTTACATATGTTATCGTCTTAATTCCCTAAAAAAACATCTTATATAGAAACCATTGATTCAATTATATATTTTCAAAATTCATAGTTTCAAAGTAGTACAAATTCTTTATATAGACAATAAAAACCTAATCCATGAAAAGTAATTAATAATCATATTCTATGTCATTAAACCACAAAATGATGCTTTGTTGTTCATTCCATTTTCTCAAATACATTTATATTTCAATCTTATTTTTATACTCCATAATTGTTTGATGGCTGAGTCCAAAAATATTATCATTATTACTTAAATAAAATTTATTATATAGATTATATTATTGTCTACCGATATACGCTTTCAAGCTAAAAGTTAAATTTTACCACGTAATAAAATACCCAAAATAATTATGAATAATTGAATCATACTCAGGTAGTGATAAAGTTACGTTATTAATTTGGATTTATTTAAATTATTTAGAATCTTTTTACAAATAGAAACAAAACCAAGACTATGAATCACTATTGTTTACTTTTAATAATGTTTCTTTGTACTCTTGTTATGGAATATTTATTTGAATTCCTGTATGATTACCTATTTGATAATTCATGATTAATTAATATTATCCGGAATGTGGGATTATCTTTGCAAAAGGTGCATGTTGCAATTGATTTTAAGGCTTAATAAATTGACTTTGAAATCTTATCCACACAGTTAACTCAATATCCTCATTTTTAATTTTATACAAGCTTAATTCCTCTAGTTAATTATTGATCACCATAGTCTAATTAAGGATGAGAATCAACAAATTAGATATTAAAAAAATCAACATCATATTTAAATTATTAAATATTTATTTCTTTATCAAAAAATTTGACGAATGACATATTTTCTATAAAAATTAATTTAGTTGGTGATAATTGAATATATAAATGAATTACTGAGTGGCCTATAGATTATCTTGGCTCAAATTGTGTTATTCTGATATTTTGGGATAAATATTTAGAGAGAAAAAATAGAAAAAGAATCCATATATACTTATTATTAAATTTATGAAGAAAGAAAAAAATATTATATTTACCATTATTTTATTAGAATAATTATACCTTTAAAATTTCTCATTTGGAGTTTGGAGGATGAGAAATAAATGAATAAAAAATTTGTTAACTTTAAAACTATCTCAATTATAATTCAATCTGAAACATCTTGTTGTTTGGAGAATTAGAGGAATACTGATTCTAACGATGACTGGGTTAGAATAATTATACCTTTAAAATTTCTCATTTGGAGTTTGGAGGATGAGAAATAAATGAATAAAAAATTTGTTAACTTTAAAACTATCTCAATTATAATTCAATCTGAAACATCTTGTTGTTTGGAGAATTAGAGGAATACTGATTCTAACGATGACTGGGTTAGAATAATTATACCTTTAAAATTTCTCATTTGGAGTTTGGAGGATGAGAAATAAATGAATAAAAAATTTGTTAACTTTAAAACTATCTCAATTATAATTCAATCTGAAACATCTTGTTGTTTGGAGAATTAGAGGAATACTGATTCTAACGATGACTGGGTGATAGTGAAATCTGTTATCTAATCCTATTGAACCAAATTTCTTAGGATTTAGTAAATTTTTAAGAAGTTAAAATCACTATTATCAAGCTAAAGTTAATATTATAATATACATGTAATGTAAGTGTTTCACCTATTATTTCTTCTAACTCAACCAATGATTTGAACTGTAAGGCTTTGAGAATAACTGATTTGTTTTTATGGTATTTGAGTATTAAATTATATCCATTTCCAAATTTGCTTCTTAGTTCTTATGGACTTCCTAAGCAATATATTTATCCATTTATCAATATGGCAATTTTGTCACACAAGCTTTCTGCTTCGTCCATAGTATGGGTTGTGATCACAACAGAGCTTTTTCTTAGTTTAACTCCCATTTTAAGTGTTTTCCATAAGAATCTTCTAGCTATAGGATCCACCCCTGTACTAGGTTCATCGAAAAATTATATAGATGGGCCTCCTATTAGTGCATTGCTGACACATAGTTTTCTTTTATTGCCTCCAGATAACCTACCTGATTCCCTGTTCACATATTCCTCTAATTACATAGTTTGTATGAAATAAGTCACTGATTCATCTAAATCTATACCAGATAATCCTTTCATCCTTCCAAATAGATATAAATGCTCAACTGGTGTTAGGTTTTCCCATATGCAATCGAATTAAGGACATATTCCTACGTTTCTAAATATCTCAGAGTTATTTCTCTCAACTTCTTATTAATTAATTTGCGCGCTGCCACTGGATTTACCAATAAGTGAGGTTAACACACTGAATGTTGTAGATTTTCCAGCTCCATTAGGGCCTAATAATCCTAGAATGGTCTCTTCTTGAACTCCTACAGATATATCTTTCAAGGCTATTGTTCCATTTTCATATATTTTTTATAAATGTTAAATCTTTATAGGATCGTTACACTATTATAATCTTTCTTCTTCTTAATATATTTATTCATCTACTCTTATACTCTTTTTACCATCAAATGGTTATTATTTTTATGATAATCTTTATATTGCATTATTTCCTCTGATTTCTAGTAATAAAGTTAGAGAAAAGTAAATTATTCCTTAAGCTAATAAGGCAAATGCATAAAAGTATGTCGATTAAACTAATTAAGGAGGATCCTTTCTGCCAGTTGATACATCCTGTTTAATTATATATTAAAATGCCCTTTAGAAAGCAAAAAAGGGACTAAGAAATGCAAAAACAGCCTCAAATATGTAGATTAGCATTTCAAAAAAGGGCTATGCGATATCTTTATTGTAGAACAATGCAGCTATACCCCAGAAGTTCTAGGGCATGCAGTATACTATAAAGAAATTGATAAAGGGAAATGATTTCATAGCAGTGGAGGTTTTTGTAAACAGTAATATGCCAGCAAAATAACTAAATGATATGAAGGCAAAGCCAAAATTGATAAATGTCAATATTACCTTCCCAATATGTTCTGTTATAAACGATAATTGCATTATATAACTGAATACAACAAAAATTATGACAAATAAGGAATATAAAATGTAGTCAAAGGCATAAGTTCCCATCCAATAAGGAAAAATCCTACACCCCATAACAGTTAAAGCATATTTTAAGTTAAACTCTCTTTCTAATACAGGTAATTAAATGAATAATGATGAGTTAAAGCAAAACGCGAGAATAACAAATAATGATATTAAGACCAATTTGAAATAGTTAGGATCTAATGGAAAATCGCTAGGAAAACTAATTTCATTAATTATAAGTGTTCCTATCACTATTAAAGAAAAAGGTATGATTATTGATATGTAATTACTAAATGATCTTATAGTAACATACCATTTTCTGTAAAAGAGTGCCAAGAATTATTGTTGAAATATAAATTAAGGAGGTCTATTTAAGCAACTTGGTATATTTATTTTTTAGGATTCAATATGAGTATCTTCTCTGCCCTTTTCTACTTCCTACTCTGCTGAGTATTCATCGTGATCTTAATTATTGATGCTTAATCTCTTTTTTTCAGCTTTTTTAATAAATTTCTCTTCATCCATTCCTATGTTGACAAAAGCATCCTCCAAGGAATTCATAACCAAATTTATTATCACCTGATTATCATATTTAGTTTAGACTATTTAAAATACATTCTCTAACTTAGATTTTATTTTGTTTGATATCTGATATAACAGAGTATCATTTTGAGATTATGGATCATATTAAGCCTCAGGTAGAAATTCAGATACTAAGTCTTTAATTTACTCCTTAATCTATTAATTCTAGGTTGTGAATGTTAATTAATAACCCTCTCCAAAATTAGATTTAATATATTCACTTTTACCACAAGCTAATAATTTTCCTGCAGCCATAATAGCAATCCTGTCTGCTAATATCTCAGCCTCATCTAAATGGTGTGTTGTTAATACTAAGGTTCTTTCTTGTTTTTTAACGTTTTCTAATATCTGCCAAATAACTCTTCTAGACATGGCATCCATTCCACTAGTTGGTTCATCTAAGAATATAATTGATGATCCTCCGATAAATGCTAGAGCTAGTGATAATTTTCTTTTATTTCCACCACTTAAAATACTAATAAGTTTATTCTTATCTGATTCTAGTTAAGTAACATTCAAAGTTTAAATAATCTCTTTCTCTAATTTATCACCCACGAGTCCTTTTACTTATCCCATAAATTAAAGCATTTCATATACTGTTAAACTATCATATAAAACATCTCTTTAAGAGCAAATTCCAACATTTTCTCTTATTACATCTATATTTTCTTCTAAGTCCATTCCATTAATAAATATTTTTCCGCTTGTTTTCTCTATAAGCCCAGTTAACATACTTATTGTAGTTGTTTTGCCCGCCCCATTATGTCCTAATAGACATAATATTTCTTAATTATATAAACTTATAGAAAGTTTATCAACAGCAGTGAAATTTCCAAATCTTTTAGTTAAATTTCTAATGGTAACACTACTTTATTTGCTGTAGGACAATTCTTGATGAAATAAAGCACTTGAGGAATCATATTCATTATTTATCAATGGTTATTGAATATCCTAAATTTTTTGCTTTTTCTTTAGATCATAAATAAAAAACAAAGGATGCTTTGCCACTCCGTATTCATTCGGGAATACTTAATCTAAATAAAAATACAGAATAAAATAAAATATGGCTAAAACTCCAAGCTGTATTGCAGCATCTCCTAGTGAATAGACTTATCTAATCTCTTTAGCATAAAAAAAAGATGTTCTTGCTTGTTCTGACGCCATATAGGCAAATGAAATACCACTCGAAGGGAATATGGATAGTAGAACAAAAAAGGCTATTGAACTTAAAATTTTTATGTAAATGTGTACCTTCTACATGATTCTAAGAATACCAGAAATGTTCCTAAAATCGATAATATAGTAATAAAAGTAGTAACCTCTCCTGCTAATTTGGGATTCGAAAACATGGTGCTAAGAGCTAAGGAGAAGTTTAAAGTTGCAGCTGAATATATGAAGTAAACAAGGAAAAGATTAATAGCACTCACATCCAATCCAAAATCTCCTGAATTTATTAAACTCACCAATATGGACCATAGAATAATTAGAGCGATTGTTGACTATATAGTAATGATTATTTACCAATTCTGTCTTAATGTAACCATATAATATCCAACCAACCGTGTAGGATCTTTATTTCATTCCCATTATTTTTTATGTCTCCTTAAACCTTTCACTCTTTTCCTCAACCAGCTTTATAAGTAATGACCTAGGAGCTGAATTTACAGCAACAGCTAAGAACAATGGAGAAAAAAAAGCTAAGAATTATAATTAGACTTTCAATGATATGATGAGGGCTGTAACAAAGGGTAACACTAGCTCGGATATATATTCCTTCTCTCTGAATGAACAAATAAAGTTCTTAACTATTAATGCCTTTACTTGGACCTTCATTATTTATTTTTAATTTTTTCCTTAAGAATTTCTGATTTTTCTTAAAATAGAGAAAATAAACAATATATACTATAATTTTTTATTGATTCTATCCATTTATTGCCTTCTATAGCATAATATAACCAAATGTTGATTTAGAAAGTGTTCAATAATGAAATATATAATCCATAAGCATAGTAATGTAAGGATTTGATATTATAAGGGAGCATTGATAGGATTTAAATTAATAAATGAAAATGCAATAAGTATACTATGAAAAGTCAAAATGTTGTAATTGTTTAAATTATATAAAATGTGAATAGCATATTGAATAAAAAAATAATAACATAATTTATTATTTCTTTAGTAGGCTGGCTAAGATAATTTTAACATATTTAAAAATT